>JAULBR010113067.1:0-10119 GCA_032355825.1 Melanodrymia aurantiaca
TCAATTGCTGGGTAAACGCAGGCGACATCCATGTTTGGCATGTAGCAATCACTTTGTAGTTTACACACTGGCCGGTCTGTGGTGGTCCGCGCAGGCAGACAGGCATAGTTCTACAATGGACAATAGTTAGCACTTTTATTATCTTTTGTTCAAATGTAAATCATAATATCAACATCTTTATAGAACATTAACATGCAAATCTATTAACTAAACATTTTAATTATCGGGGCTCAATTGTCAATATCCAAGTTAGCCAATTGTTAAGTTTTGTTCAGATTGGCTACAAAAATTAGTATTTAGTTAGTAAACGATATCTTAAGTCATGAAGATGTTATTTTCTATACACATGTATATTAAGTGAGCTGCCATGAGGAACCGGATATATTACGAGTGTATTTTTAAACACGAGCAAACATGAGAATTGTACAATCGAAAACACATAAGTTGTAATGTATCAGATTTCTCATGGGAACAAATATATTATTCTATTTATTACAATTCACTGCTATGTTCAAATAATGGGAAAACCAAATTAAAGAGGAGAAGATGCCAGTTTTCCATCCCGGAGAGACATAGTGTGATGTCACAAAATGTTGACATAGAAACTACAGCTGTGGGAATTGTGACGTCGTGGAACCAGGTCATAGCCTCTGGACGGCTGTTTCTCAAAATGTCACAAGTGATTTTAATATCAAACAGTAGAATTGTACACCGCAATATAATAAAGAATATTTTAAAGCCAAGTGTACTGATCAAAATATTTTTTGAAACTACTAATTATACATTTTATTATTATAATTTAATACAGGGCTTCTAGAATTTAAACAAAATTCACTACCCATTGGGTCAGTGGATTTTAATATTCACTGGCTGTGCTTAAATATTCACTTGATGAAAGCATTTGTTTGGTGGACAGAATAAGAAAAACACTGGCCATGTGAATCGGGACACCGTAATTCTAGAACCTCTGTTTAATAATAACTAAAATAAGAGTTCTACAGTCAACTTTCATTACAACAGCTTTCATTATAATGTTCAGCAGATTTAGGTAGCAGCAATATTTAGCTACCTATGGATGAATGTACATTAATGTAAAAGTGTTCTTTATAACAGCATATTTAGCTGAACGAAAAGAAACCTTCATTTTATGTAAAGTCCGAATCAAATAACTAACAACTATGATAAATTACTCTCCTGCGTTTAATTCCCATTCGATTCCCCCCACTTTTTGTCCCGACGCACGTTGTGATAAAACCATTACAATAACACAGATTCAACTTACTAAATTGTGACCATGTCACCTATAGCAACTTCAATCAGATCTCCTAGGGCAAAAAGAATGCAAATGTCTGCCAGCTGCCATATTGGAATACTATTTCACATCCTTGTACCCACCTTGAAGAATATTCTAAGATGGTAGCCGACAGACATTTGCATTCTTTTTGCCCTAGGACATCTGATCAAGGTCATGATATCATCGGATATGGTGACATGGTTACAATCTAATAAGTGGAATCTGTGTAATTGTAATGACAATGTTGTGTCAAAGAATGTGTTCTTTCTACACATATGAAACAGCAAATTGGATATAATAGCAGTAAGTAAGGGTACCACATTGGCCATTATAAAGAGAGTTGACTACTCTAAAATAATCCAATAATAATTTGGTATGAAATCATTATTAGGGTAAAATGATAAACTATCCAGTACATTAAAAACTGATTGAACTGAAATAAAAATAAAACACGGCATGCACAGCTAACAATGAAAATATGTTTATCCACAAACAAAAATGTATTCTCCCACATTGTTTACACCATCACCAAAATCTATATATATTATATATTAATCTGCAAATGTAGCCCACTGGATATTATAACTTACTACTAATTCCTTCACATCATCGTTTTGATATCAAGATAAAGAACAGTTTTATTTAAATAAAATTAGCTGACAGTACTGAGCTAGATGTCATAATGAAAGCACTATTTAAAAAGTATAACCAAAAATACAATTTTATTTTAAAAGGTCACCGAAGACAGATTTCAATTATTTAAAAATGTTTTTATCAACCTTAGTTATTTTTACGAATCTTGATAATTTTTCCAGATCTCAATATCTAAACTGTAAATCAATTTTCCCGGTAAAAAGATCCATTTTTTGCCTGTGTTCATCTAAAACGTTGCCATTAAGAATTCCATTACCTATATTTGAAATTTTGTTAAAAAGTTTTTATGCACAATTTGGTATAATTCCACAAAATCTGGAATGGTTGGCACCTTGGACATGTTCATCAAATAAATTGGCTCAGTATATATACATCATAATTCTGTAATTGGCAAAAACTGCAGGTTGCTGGTGGTGAAAATCTCGACACATTTTTTATGTTCTGCATGTTTGTGGAATAATGATGAACGTACATAAAACAAAATGAGATTGAGCAAGATGATCAATAAAGAACTGAGGCAGCATCTAAGATAAAAAATGAATATATAAAATAGTACCCTGTGATGGCAATGGGCTTCTTAGACAATTTGTCAAAATCATTGCGCATTTGACATCCAATAGTTGATGATAAATTAATTAATAGAAATGTGCTCTGGTGGTGTTTTTAAACAAAGTTTATCTTTTTATAAATAAAGAACCACAACAAGAGTCAGAAGTCAACATGGTTCATCGAAACATTGCATAATGGAAAACAGCAACAAATTAAACTTTTTGCAATAACTTTCACTTTCAATAAACAATTTCATATTTACCATATTTTACACTTACATCCTTTTTCATGCTGGGGCACCGTTAAACGTTCATTCATTCTTTCAATAACAAAACAATATAGAGATATAATTTTAATTTATTTAATAAATAAATAAATATAAATTATGATGAAAACGGACCCGATTACATACTGTATATTTGTTGAACATGTCCTATCTGTGAGTGCTAATCTTGCATGTTATACTTACTGTGTTGCCAATCTTCTTGCTGTGATACATGAAGCAAAGGTGAGTATTACTCGTAACATTGCAGCAGTCAACAAAATCAGTGTGAGAAACATCTACAAAGTAAAAACAACGTAAACTTTATTCTACTTCCAAAATAACCAGATAAAGATAAGTTTGTTTGTTCAACAAAACCACTAGAACACATTGATTATTAATCAGCGGTTATTGGATGTCAAATGCATGGTTATATCGACACTTAGCCACAGAGAAAATCTGCTGCCGCCACATAGGCTACTATTACCGATTAACAGCAATGAATCTTTTATGTGCACTTTTCCACAGACAGGAGTACACACCAAAGCCTTTGATAGACCAGCCATGGATCACTGGTTGGAACGGGACATAACCCAACAGGTCCCCCGAGGAGGATCGATCCATCGACTCATTAAGCCACAGGTGGACGCTTGACCCCCCAATATAATATGCAAGAAGAAACCCTCAGGGTTTGATGGACAAAGAGTTTAAGCAATCAGGTCAGAGTACTCCGATATGTAAGTAAAACACTTCCTCATTACCCCACAAGGTATGAGCCCCTCTATAACCATTATTTTGATCATTATCCAAGACAGCGACATAACATTATAATATTGGTGCTGAATTTTGAAAATGTATGAGCCATAAAAGAATCCTAGGGAAAGGCCTGGTTATAATGAGTATGCATGCATGTCCATCTGACATAAAATTTTGAAGTCTGATGTATTGTTAACACGTTGACTGCCATGAAAAAAATGGCGTGATGTTCCCGTTTGCCAAGCCTTATATGTATATGCATTTTATTTTGTTTTACGAGATAACTCGTAGTGGCAAAATCTGGTACACCCACATCTACGAGTATAACTCGTAGTCGGCAGTCAACGTGTTAAAGGTGTATGTGAATTTAAAATGAATGGTTCATAATGCATTTGAGGTATACTTACATCCAGCCACAAATACTATACACAGTTAAACAAATTTCTTCTTATTTTTATGCAAGTAATACCATAACAACATATAGAGATAGCACATTGATCGTAAAATAGTGTCTCACTTTTTGGTGATGCATCAAGAACTTTGATAAGAGGAACTGACATACAATGCCCCAGCGATTGCTCCTTTGTACTGGCCAAGATGCAAGAATGCCACGAGTCAACATTGCTGACATGACAGTCGCTGACACGCGTAATGATTTCTCCTCTCAGTAATCCACGAGGACCAGAAACTGCAGAGTTCTACAATATAAAATATCTGTAGAGCATATTCCATCAAAATTATCAGTTATGAGTTACAGTCTTTCTTCAGTTATCACAATTGAAACAACATTAATTTTTTCTTTCTGTTTCCAATATGTCATAGAGATTTTTATAAAACGTGTCAGGATTCATGAATACACCTTGGGTATGCGAAATACTGACACATCGTTTCATAAAATAAGTATGGCACATACACTTGTATAATTTACTAACCTATATTAATCATCTACAGTACAGTACAATTACATGTATCGGGTATCAAGCTTTTAGTATCACAAACAAAATAGTAAAATTATACCATTTTCCTTTTACAGGAGTAAACATAAACAAATAAAAACAAAACCAAGATTATAATGGATTGTGGAGCACAATCGTAAAACACAACTAGCTAATATTATATGTGTGATCAAAGTAGCAGGAAGCTAAAAAAACGGACCCGGAAGTACTGCATAGGGAAGTTTATTATGTTTTAATTTCGAAGTGCACACCCAATCAATGTGTTAGGAATGGTAAACGTATACGAAAGGAAAATAAGACCATGTTGAATCTCATAATTTGTGGCTTGTAATAAGTTCTAGTAGTAAAGGTCACTTGCCTCCTGAACCTGGGTGACACAGACTCCCTGTCCGTGAGAGTAGAATGGCACCAGTAGGTATGGCATAGACAACAGAAACATCAAAGCTACAATCACGATGACAAAGTTATGCCAAACACCAGCACAGTAAATTCTCAGTTGCCTAAGAGGGGAGACAACTTGGATGTGTTCTGTAGACAGATCGACATAGGCACCCGGGTACATGACAAACATGAAAATTCCAAATCCATTTACTCTTACTTGTTCCCTGTTAAAAAAATATCAAAATATTATATGACATATGATACATGTATGACATTGAGTATAAATATAACAATAAAATAAATTTTGTTTACAAAATTGCATATTTAAAATCTGTGTTCACAATCGTTTTTCGAATTTTATTTTAATTTAAACCAAAAAAAAGAGAGAAACGATTTGGTCATTTTAAACTTGCCAATGTCTTTTTTTTCTTGCTGGGGAGTTGTTAAAATCAATTCTAAACTTGATTGGAAAATATAACATGTTGTATTTGGAATAACATCTTTGACAATAATTGTGTAAAGTTTGCAGGATGTTCGACATCTATCATTATCTTCTCAGCATAAAATCTATTAAATAATGTAAATATTTGTGGTATTTTAACGCGAAGATGTCAGACTGAATTACCGCGCAGCAGCCACCGCGTGACCAAATTCATGAAGGATGCCGCAAATCAGCAGAGTCAACAAGTAGTAAGAAATCTGACTTGTGGGTAAATTCACACCAGGCATCTGAAACACAAAACACCATCTACATACAGATAACAGTATAAAGTGATACATACATATCCGATAAATTAGCACATTTGAATTTGTTGTTGGTAAATTATAAACAAATAAGTAAATTTTTAGTTCAAGTCTATATATGATATCAGAATAGATGAGTCTTCTCACATACAGGATAACACATACCACAGACTTTATTGTACGAGTTATAAATCACTGATGAGTATCGATCCTTCGGCCATACGCTCCCCACATCATGCCACGCTCGCTCTACCCAGAACAAGTTTGGTTACATTTTAAACAAAATAAGTTGGTATTCTTAATTTGACACAAATACTGCAAAACTGTGATATTAAAGTTCTTCAAGGGTTATTATTAATCTACTTTCACACAAACAAGAATGCACATTAACCCTATAAACAAATCTGGACATTTCAAGTTGACAAAACTAAAGTATTTCTCAGAATAAAATATTAATAATAATAATGTAGATTCAATATTATAGTGAGACAACAACAATTGATGCAGTAGATTCTACTTCTCAATCCGACAAGCAACTGAGGCTTGTGTTTCACCGATCTTCAGAACAGTAGACTTTAAAACTTATAAGATGATTACTGATGGTATTCGTTGAATGTAAAAACACTTTCTAATTCAACAAATCTGATTGGATCAGCCCTACAATTTGCAGCAGTATATATACTGCCGGAGATTTAAACATCAATTAAGTACACACATTAACAAACAAATCCTACGCGGTCCCAAATGAGACACATAAAACTTAATTTACAATTGTTTATTGTAAAACCACCGATGTACGTTGTCAAATCGAAAAACAGTAGTGTTATCCTCTAAATGGTTGACATGAGTAGTATAAAAGTATTACCACTGGTGTTAACACTTGATGCTCTACTGGATCCCTCTTCAGGGTGTTCACGACGAGTAACGTGAGAACAAACAGCGAGACGAGCATGGCAACGAGACCGAAGAACACTCCTACAGTGAACCACATGCGCAGGAAATGTGGCTGCCATTGGCCAATCCTGAGAAAGATCCGGTTCAAAGAGTTGGTATACCATCGTAACTGGCAAACGGACAAAGACAGGCCACTGTTCTCCAGAATGTGTAAGTATGAACGAGATGTTGATTTCTTTGTCTAAAATTATTAAAAAACGAAATTACTGACAGAAACATATTGTTTCAATACATTTTTATGGTAGTTAATAAGGTGGCCTAATAATTACAATGTACTTTTCTTCTTCATTGTGACTTGTCCATGACGAATTACCTATTTTCTGATAAAATGCACTTTCCCACAAACATTAGTAGATTCTTTATGAGAAAACACGCCCCTCCACAAACATTAGTTGCATTTTCTGATAAAATGCCACAAACATTAGTTCTGCTCTATGTGAAAATGCACATGGTTTCTGCCTTATGAGAAGAAAACCCCGCAACAAACATATAAACATAGGAATTGACAAGTAGATATAGTTAAGAAAACCATGACTTAATTTTATTTCTCATGTTTTACTTGATGCCCATGGTGCTGACTTTCGGAAATTTAGAGTTATTTTGCATAAAATTGGGAATTTTATACTAACTTCAAAAACATTTATTTATCTGACTGAGGATACTACCAATTACTAACAATGCAAGTAAAATTAGTGTACAAACATCATAATTGTTCTAGAATCATAAAAAAAAAAAATTGGAAAAAACAATACTTTTTTTGTGAGAGAAACGCAACATTCTTTGAAAATGGTGCCAAATATCAGTGTCTAGCAACATACCTGATAAAATATTGATGCCAAAATAATGTTAACAATTGAAGAATGAATGAAATGATTGTTTGTGCAATTTGTGCGGGACTGCTCAACTGAATTGTATGGGAGTTAACAAACATCTATTTCATACACATTGCATCAGACACCAAAGTTTGCATCATTTGCTATTTAACTGGTACAACTTATCTTTAGATATATAACTTACATTAAAGAAATATACTAACAGTAGCAATATAACGGATTAACATTTTCCAGCATTAAAACACAACAAAGTGATTCAATCAAGACAATATCATAAAGGTAAGGCAAGTAGGATGCTAATATATGTGATAAATCTCTTTATTGTCTCCAACATTGTAGACGCTTAAACTGATCAACATAACTATGAATGATATTAAAACTACTTTATTTTGTTTGACTATTTTAGGCCTTTTCCCACAATGGTTTTAAGGGACTTAAAATTTCAAAATTCAGTAACAATATTTTTAACAAATTTTTGCAGTTTTACACTTTATATAAATATTATATATAAATGAGTAAAGGTCCATGAGAGACTGTTTCGTTTTGTGTTTTTGTGAAGTCATGACATGCTTTATCAATACATTTCAGGGTATAATTTGGACCATTTTTCTAGGATCTCTTTTTGGAATATTTGGAATTTTTTTACGAGTTAAGACAGAAAAAAGGACTTTAAAAAAAAAGTTTATGGTAGTCAATGTTAGGATATCTGAATGATGTTAGTTGGGTATTTTCATTTTAAAAGATCTCAGCATGTTATGCCTCGATAATTATGTACATTGCAAGGTGAAATCAGGTCACGTCTTGAGCCATACATGTATGTAGTTATTTGTAGTTGGAAACTGCGATTTATTTGAAAATGTTTTAAGGGAATGTACATTTTTAGACATAGTACTACACTCGTCTCAGTTAAATATCAATTATCTTGCAACTCATTGTTTCCAAAAATATCCAATTCACTTTCGCTCATCAGATATATTTTGAAAGGCTGGGTCACTATGGGCGCAAGGAATCCAAGACGTTTCGCCCCCATCGCCATAAAATGCCTACCAGTTCGCCACAAAACGAATGTCAGTTCACCCAGATGGTTTTAATTTTGCATAATATTGAACACAAAAAATATTAGATGTGTCAGTTTTATTTATGATATTTATTATTATCCATTATTTAAATGTAATTATTTATTGATCATAGAATAACATTACAAGGTGCAGTCAGACCGAGTCTTCACTTTAAACTCAGTTTTCTCAAAACTATAGTTTAGAAATACCCAATATTCATTTTGCAATAACTTTAGAAATAATTGAGATATAAAATCCATCTATAGCTTGTTTGAAAGCTATCAAAGTGTAGATGTTGATTTTAGCATTATCTCGTCACTCGTGACAACATTAATTTCACTCAGGACAGATAATCTGTAATTCCTTGTAACTCGTAAGTTATTGTGTATAATTATATTCTTTATTATAATTAATTGCCATATTTTACTGTAATTAAATAGATGGATGGAACAAGTTGGGGCGAACAGACATGGCCATTGGGGTGAATCGTTGTGAAGAGAACTGGCATTGGGGAGAACTGGCATTGGGGCGAAATGTCTTGGTGGAACTCTCAAGAAACACTGGAATGAAAGAATTAAATACAAATTATAACACATTCATCTTAAACTTTAATAATTCGGTAAATACCTTAAGAAAAACATCCAAAAGATACAGGGATGACCAAAAAGCAAGCACTAAAGCTATCCATGTTGTCTGCAGCATATTACATGTAGGCAGGCTACTGTCTCAGTGTCTGACTCCACTTCTACTTCCAGTTTCCTCAGCAAGCAACATGTGGTCGAAAATCAATAACGCAATGCAATAACTTGAAATAAAACATGAATCATGTCTATTTTAAAATGCATACATGAAATCATAAATTGATTAGCTAAATGTTTTCAACATCTATGATCTAGACATAACATAATGATGTTGAATGTCAAAATATTCTTCTCTAATAAAATACTCATTTTGTGATTCATCAAAACATTCATGCAGACCGCTAACCATAGGTGCTCGAAAACTAGGTCATGTTTTGGTAAGGTGTAAATATAGAACTTATTTTGATTGGGTATATGTAGTACTAATATCCAAATAGGCAGTCGTCTTTTCTTTATTACGCCAAAATTTTATAACAAGAATAGTTTATATTTATAAGTAAATATTATACATTACTATTATATTAGTTCAGTGATATTTAATTTATATATAAAAAATTACGTCGAAATGTCAAGCAATCCCTGTTAAAATATAATTAAGTCAAATATCTTAATTATTAAACCGTAGCTCTTGTTTAGTTTTTACAATCTTTAATAGTTTTATTTGCCCGCCTTATTAAATCGCATGCTAAATGCAGCGTTCTGTGAAATATTTGGATTCTTGCCTTGTTCTCGAATGCAATCGGCCGGGCACCTTAATATAGCAAAATATTAACATCCGGGTCACTGTCGGTGAAAATACTGTTATAAAACGCACGCTCACAGCAGTTTACTAGGGATTTTTTTTATCGGACTTAAAACAATTTTTCTAAATAGTCCGGGGGGCCATGTTTACTCTGGCTTACATCGACAAGGACAACATTAAATCCCTTTCATTGTTGGTGTAAATCAGGAAAACGGCGGAACATTTTTAACTTTATGGAATTATTAATTAGGAATTTGATTCTCAGAAATCAATAAAGCAAGGCTCTAAAATGTCT
>JAULBR010113078.1:0-10118 GCA_032355825.1 Melanodrymia aurantiaca
TGGAAGACTTGTTTTACTATTCCGTTTCGAAATCCACTATTTTCGGAATAGCGGAATAGCGTAAGATTCGACCCCTGAACATGTCCCCTGAGGATGATCGATCCTTCGACACATTGAGCCACAGGCAGGCGCTCTACCGCAGAGCTCCGCCTGCTGCCAATGGAGGCTACAATACTATTAATATTACTAACCTTGATAGTCAAATCTTCCTTGCCCATCACGATTAAGATATTCAACTTGGGAACCTCGATGTCGTTTGAATGTTTCTCAACCACAGCTCTCATAGCATTCTGCAAACAACGATGATAATTATATTAAATAACAAATCATATCTACTGGACCGCAAGCTACAATTAACAATATGTCGCTATTAATATATTCAACTTGGGAACCTGAAAACAACAATGATAATTACTGTAAATATAGAAAGTCTTGAGAGCAACAAAGTACTGCGAAAACTGCGATGAACTAATCATCGCAATACTTTTTCTGCGCAGTAGTATGTTAATTATAAAACAACGTGATTGTGTTTACATTCATACAGCTCTATAGATACACAGTTTTGGCCATTGTTGACCACTCGCAATACTTTCTTGACACGATACATAGTAGATTTACGGTATATTAACAAATCTACCCGACAATTAATAAAAGATCACTAAGCAGATACCTTAGGTTACTGGTTTCAAGTTTAGTAACAAACAAATGGTGTGTCAATTCACGGTAGATTACAGGAGAAAAAGATAAAGTGTGTTTGCTTAATGACCCCACTGGAACACATTGATTATTAATCAGCGGTTATTGGACGTCAAACACACGGTTACATTGACACATGGTCACAGAGGATATTGCTGTGACTACCCTTCTTCGAATAACTGCAAGGGATCTTTTATGTGCTTTCCCACAGACAGGATAGCACACACCATGGCCTTTGATGGACCAGTCGTGGATCACTCGCTGGAACGGAAAATAGCCCATAAAAATGTTTTCGCTGTGGAGGATCGATCTCTCGACCCATCCCGCCACAAGCGGACATCTTACCTCTGAGCTACCTCCCACTCCTCGTAACAGTTGAATTGTGAGAAGAGGTAATACGAAGGCAGAACGGAAGCGTGACAATACAGTAACAATAATATCCGTTAATTATACCATCTGTACTGACACCTACGCTGTTCCAGAGATCATCAATGTGCTCTTTCACTCACGAGACGACAGTACGCACCACGCCGTTTAGAATAGTCGTCGAGGAGCGCTGATCACTATTATGTATACATGTTAATACTTATTGGCTAATAAATGTATTTAAGTATTGTTTTCAGATCAAAAGTCTATTCCGTTTCCGATATGAAATCTAAAGTTCGTTTTGTTTCAACTGTGTGGTCTAGAGAAACAATCAATGATATAAGTACACTTACCTCTTACCTGTTTTCGCGATCGCTTTGTGCCCTGGCGATACGATACGAAGACTTATGTCGTACAGTATTCAAGCATAATGTTAGCTGTCGGTATTTAGCCTACATTATACAGTATCATAAAACACGTGTATATGTCGCCATATCAGTTTAATTGTAAAATATCAACGTTAAAGACGCGGGCCCTATGTCAGGTGTTGTAATGCAGGGCGAAAGCCCGTGTGAACGGTGTTTTCAGAAGAGAGCAACCAGAGCCTGACAGTGTTGACGAATGCCAACTATTACTCGCGTACTCTCGTCTGCCCATACAGAAGCTTCAGTGATGGTGGACAAAGATTTGAAAGTATCGAAACGGGTCGTTAACTTTGTATTGGCAATGGTATGTCGTTGTTGAAGATAAGCAGTGCAGAAAGATTATAGAGATCTATTTAGACATGGCGGAGCACTAACTTATCACAATGTATACTATTAAGCAGCCATGATTCAGCAATTCCCTTCACTTGTGTATTAAAAGAATCTTTTTTTAAATATATCTTTTCTACCTGACTTGTCATTCAATAGATGACTGCATGTTTGACATTTTCTAGACGTCTCTACAATAATAATTGTCGTAAACTGTCAGATGCCAAACATGTTGTTGTCATTGTGTTCTTATTGCGTTGTTGTTATTGTTGTTGTTGTTATTGTTGTTGTTAGTATCACTATTATAAACGTGCGTGGTTTTTGTCATTACGATTGTGGTTGTTACTTTTGTGTTGCCAATTTCGTGGATGTTGCCGTTATAGTCACTGGTGTTGTTAATATGACTGACTTTAATGTTGTTGATGATGATGATGATGAAGAAAATAAAGATCATCATCATAATGATGATGATGACGGGACCTGTTGGGTTATTTCCCGTTCCAACCTGTGATCCATGACTGGTCTATCAAGAGCCGTGGTGTGTGTTATCCTGACTGTGGAAAAGTGTACATAAACGATCCCTTGCGGTTATTCGATAAAGAGTAGCCTTTGTGGCGTAAACACGCTTCCACTGTGACCAAGAGTCGATATAATATGAAGCTTAATATCCAATAACCGCTAATAAATAATCAATGTGTTCCAGTGGTGTCGCTAAGTAAACACACTGTGTCTCTATGTTAGAGTCTGTATGAGGAGCAGCACTAGCAGCAACAGAAGCATCATAAGGTATGTTGGTTGGTTGTTCTGGTCAGACAAGTGGAACGTTAAGAAATTCAGTTATGGCTCTCTTTGTTTTATGCAACATTAGAAGCCATTGCTTGAAGCCGATCCACCCAGACGCTTTATTAGGGCCAGTGGATCCCCATTGCGTCCCATGGAGTGTGAAGACGGTGCACAGTCGGCTCTTAGATAAGAGTTAGTCGTGTTAATTCTGACTCGGTACACTTGGCCGGTCTGTCGCCAACGCCCAGGCTGGATGGATCTCCATAAGACGTCACAAATTTGCATTTATTATATTCCATGTATGTCTTGCCCATTGTGCTGGGAAATTGTTGAATAAAGAGTGTGTAGGGGACGCTCTTGGGGGCTTGATTTCAGCATAGAGCCGAGTTCCTTCTCTTCCCGACAGGTTACCGATTTGACAAAGAGTCAACAAGCAACAATGCAACTTCTTAGCCAAATAGTATAATTTAAACTGACTCCACCGAAGCCCGTAGGCAAACATATATTATGTTATATATAAAACTACATGTACTATTATATATAAAAGTACATGCAGTTATATTAATTGGCCAAGCAACAGTAAACAAATGCCCCAAAAACTACAACAGAAACAGCCAAATAGTATAATTTAAACTGACTCCACCGAAGCCCGTAGGCAAACTTATATTATATTATATATAAAACTACATGTACTATTATATATAAAAGTACATTCAGTTATATTAATTAGTCAAGCAACAGTAAAAAAAATGCCCCAAAAACAACAACAGTAATTATATGATGTCATCAAGCAGAGGATCTTTCATTACAGTAGCTACATGTATAGTACAATCATATTGATGCATTGGCTTCGATCGGTATCGATAAGCGACGTAACAGTTTCTATTTGTTAATTAATGTGATACGTACCTGTAGGGGTCGAGAAGTTCCGCTTCAAGGTATTCCTCGTCATTATATGATAGAATTCTGTTTTTGAGTATAAGGTGGCTATTTCTGCAGGTTTTATACAACACCACAATGCCATAGTGTATTAATTTGTGTCTACTATATATACACACACGGGCTCATTATATATTGCATTACATGTAAACCAAACCGTGTCTCAGGCAGTCCATATTTAGAAGGGCGTGTGGTCTGGGGTTCGTTAGTATCCCACATGGAAAACTGACTCCGAAAAACATTTATATTTTTGCTATAAATGAACTTTACCTTTTTCCAAAAATAATCGGAATGAAGTGCCCAATAGTTCTGTTTGCATTGTACTGAGAATTAATTCGCGCTTTGGAAAGCAATGAACCATACACACATAGTATCTTAGTGTCATGTTACAGGTACAATATTAAGCGATATCTTATATATACCCCTATAATTCATACTAAAATACCCTTGTTATGATAGCATTTAGACATTCCACAATACATTATATTCATAAGTTGATTATCAAAATAAACGAGCCATGGAATGTTTACCCGAGGTCAGATATAATGACCCTCTATTAAAAAGTTTACATTACGCATTGTGTTAATAAACAACACTAAACGTAAAGGCCACAGGCATGATGTTATTGTTTCCGAGGTGCGATGTCAAACCCTGTTATTAAAACGTTAATCCATGTCCTCGTTCTGACCTGCTACGGGAGGACCTGGTGTCCAGGATTAGCACCAGCACACAGACTGTGCTATACACAGACCTATGACCAGACGCCAACGAATTATGAGTATCTATGACCCTGGTATTACCAGCTTGTCAAACTTGCCACGGCTAAATCCTGTTTTAATGCCTGCATTACACAAACACTTCTGCTAGCCTCAAACCGGGTTATGCTTAATACGTCCAGTTATAGCGAGTTGTAGTGTCTGTGAAGGTGTAGTCATGACTCTTTGTACAAACGTACACAATGTGATCATAATTATATATTCTAGCACTGACGCTAGGGAAAGCAGCCGTGGGTTGTATTTGTCTATGGGGTAAAATGTCATACTTGTAAGATAAAAGAATGATTCATGTAAAATACCTCACACCCAGTCCCTACATCGGCTCCAAATGTAAAAACAAACATCTCCACCTCCACGGAGAAGAGGCCGGCCTCCATAGCGCAGTGGTTAACGCATCAGGCTTAAGATTGTTTGGTACTGGGTTTGAATCTCATTCGTGACATACGGGATTTTAATCACAGTATCAAAGACAGGTCCAAATGGAGGAACATCATTGTAGGCTAGCCTTATGTGCCCCTGGGGATGAAGAGGATTAAGTAAATAAGTAATCGGTGTAAAAGGAATAGACGTCCATAGGAATATATGTCCGTTTTCAAAAACCGATAACCGTATACTGCAAACGTGTTACAACAAACTGCTTGACCTAGTAGAGGGCGAATCCAAATGCAAAGAAAGAAGAAAAAGCTACTATGCAAAATGTATATGGGAGGTTAAGAAAGTCACAAATAAAACGCCTTTCTTTATCAATTAAACAATGTCTTTAAGACAATTTCATACAAAAAAAAAGATATATATTGCTCAACTTAATAACTCATCAAACGGTTTACTCTATAAACGTATCTTAGAGATATTTCAACTTTATCCATTTCTACAAAAACCTATACTAGTAGTAAAACATAGATGTATTGAGCAGAACATTATACTGGTCCTGACAAAAATTAACGAGATTTGTATATTATATAATATGAGGGGGCATGATGATTAATTCAATATTATACTTGTATGCCCACTGTTTATTAAGTTCGTGGTAAATATATGAGGAATATGTATACAGAAATAAATAATTCATTTTAATTATGCTTGATGTTTTTGGAAATATCGAAGGAAACTAGCTAGATGTGAATATATAGATATTGCCGAAGAGTTGTGGCATCGCATACTCCCTGGGAAATAGGCCACCTGAGTAAATGTTGAGATATGAGATATGCCTTGAGGAAATGTCAGATGGAATAAGAGTTAATCAGAAGATGTGTCGTTTCCATCATATTACCAGATAACACTCGCTCGTTCCATTATCATCCGTACTGCTGTGCTTCTTGGTGGCCTGTCACGTGACATGACACAAGCTAACGTAAGAAGCGCATCACACGGCTCAGATCCCAGTCGTGCGATGGAGTATCGGTCACGTAATTCAACGTCACGGACCGCGAAGAAAAACTGCCACTGACCTGACCCCGGTATTTTCAGTGTCAACTTAACATGCAGAGGACATATCTGACCTTCTCACTGCGGTTCTGAGCGGGTCTTCACGGGAAGTACTAATAAAGCCTACTATACGTCCTTATTACACACTTTATTAGCATTCCGTACAGGCATGCAAATAACTGGTAAAATGTCCTTCCTCAAATTGGCTCGTATGAAAAGAGCTTAGCGGATTAAACTAATTCAGTTCGATGGATGTACTAATGTCCAGTCTTGGACAACTTAAGTAGCACTGTGTAATGAATGTTGGCATCTAATCGCATTTTATGATCCGTACTGAATTTAATATCGGCTAACGACATTATACTCTATATGTTATACTACATGGTAGCCGCGGATCATCTGATAACGACTCTGTACTCCATATCTTACACTCCACGCTACCCGCAGGTCATCCGGATTAACTACAGACACACAATGACGCTTGTAGATCTGTATTTATACCTCAGGTTTGTCAACTCTAAACGGTTCAAGCAATCTACTTTAGTCATCACGTACGTACATTAATACTGTCTGTATTATTTATTACCAGTGTTGTTTGTCAACAATGTGCAAAGCAATGTGTCTCGAGGCATCGAATGTCTTATTCTGCACTATAATAACACGAAGCCAAATAATTTCACATAACAAAGCTATCATTTAATATCAAAATACGTATTCCTAGCATCACACGGTTGGGTTAGACTAGTTTAAAGCACACAAGAAGCAGAATAAGTATGCGTATACTCTCTAATAAAATTTAATGTCATATTTATTTGAAATTCAATTTAATATAACTCCTGGTTTAAAAATTCACCACGATGTCACTATTTTAGATCGGCACAGGCTATTGGAAGTTATTCAATAATGTTTAACAAGTTGGGAGAGATGTTGGTGACTTCAGATACATTTGGTTATTCAATAATGTTTAACAAGTTGGGAGAGATATTGGTGACTTCAGATACATTTGGCAATACTACGGACAACAAACGATGGAAAATAATATAAACAAAATTAAAGAAATGTTTGGAAAATAAACGGTTTTCATATCCATGTACACATGTATTGACACTTTAGAAGTTATTTCAGATTATGTAGGTAACCGAGTGTTCCCAAAATCAGAATGTTTCTACCTGATTGTCTCATAACCGAAAAGACATAATACATGACGCTTTGTACGCTTCAACACCACAACCAAGAACACCATCCCTACCTAGCCAGCATAATGATCAAATACAGTGAAATTCAGAAATATCATCAATTGAGATAGTTATTCCTAGTTACTAGTCATTATAATAATTAAAGAAACTATTATACATGTTTTTACTCCAGGGGTCTCGCTAACAGAGGAAAGTAAGTATATGATCATTTCTCACTGAGAAAGTAACCAATGCGCTTAGTGAGGTTTTGATCTTTTCCACATCAGTGGCCATAGCTTACAGTAAGCGACATTGATTAGTATATGGTACATTTAATAAACCATTAAGCAAGGGCTTGTTATACTGTATTAGTAACAAAACGTACTTTTCCTATTATATTATCCATATTTCTCAATACAAACGGTTCCATATTTATTGTACACACAAGAGTGTCATAGATTTGATCTGAGGCTTATTGACAATTGCATAAAACGATTATATCCAGAACAGTTTGAGTAATATGTTGCAGCATCAATAGTTTTAATAACTCGGTAAACGAACTGTGACGTTTTAGTGAGGCACATATCGATATCTCTGTGACACATGACGTAGTAACTGAATTCGTCATTTGAGGCAATAAGTTGGGTTTCTTAGGTTTACTATAATATGTAATATCCCCAAGCTAATGTGAGTTTCCACCTACACCCCATTCTTTAAATTCCATGTGGTATGCCATAGAAGTGAAATTTGCAGCACAATTAAATTTCCAACAATCGTGTCGGCTTGGTGTGCATTGAAAAAACGTTCAGCCAACTAGCGCTGGTTTTTTTCTTCCTGTTGACGTTATCTCCGACTACACGGTGTTGTCGATTCGCATTACGAGGACTGTTCAAAATGACACCATTCATTTAGTGCATCGCATCGGGCGCCAGATCGGTCGACTGAAGCGAAAGTGCACTGTTATGTAGTGATACATGGCATCTTGGGACGTTTTTCAACGAGCATGCGCAGATGACGCGAACTGCACTTGTTGAATTGAGAATGTTTTGTGGCGCCTCGTTTATATTCTTAACTGAACGCAGAGTTTGTGTTCAATGAAGCACTTCATTGTATATAAACATCCGCGTTTTGATACTAGATACAATATCACAGCTGTGTTTAATTTATAGCAGGTTTACAACACTAATGCCACGTGCTCATGTTGGACGAACACACGGATTAGTGTGTTATACATGTAGTTATAACTTATTTACATGTTTATATCCAATTAACGTTCAAGGACGTTTGTCATGGTCACGCAGATCAGCTTCCTCAACTGCCTGTCCAGGACAGAAGTTAGTGAGAGAGGAAACCTGCTACTCATATTTGGTAAGTAACAAGGGGTATTTTGTATGCACTTTCCTACAGACAGGATAGTACATACCACGGCCTTTGTTACACCATTTTTGGACACTGGTCGGTGTAAGCAGTAGTACACTTAACCATTGTGTAAAAGGATATAATTATCTGTCTCATGTTAATCTCATCTCGGTTTTCTTTCAGTTTTGGCAAATTGATTGGACACGTTTGTAAACGTTGTTTGGTTTTGTCAACGAATGAAGTTTTTAAAACTCCTATTGTTGCTTAGCAGTGGCCCGTGTTTCAGTTGTTTTTGGAGTTTGGTTTTGGCTTTAGAAACGGCATATGAATTGAAGATTTAAAATCAGTTTTATTTGTATATAATTATTCTTTTTCGTGTCCGCAGCTTGGGCTTTAAAGCTATCAGATTACGTATTATATATACTCACATAGACTTCTGTTTGTTTCAGGTTACATTTTGTCCTGGCTTTAAATACAGAAAACGCAGTTTTTGTGTAAATACAAGGTCTCCGTGACACAGATAAAAAGTTTGTTTATTTAACGACACCACTGGAACACATTGATCATTAATCAGCGGTTATTGGATGTCAATCCGTGACACAGAGAAGAAACTCGTTAGAAGAAGTAACCTCAGAAATGAGTATATGGAAACTAATTTAACGGCATTCATGCGGGGAACATAACGGCTTAGTATGTATTAGACTCATTATCGTAAAGCGCCTTAAGTTTATTAACAGCTCACACGTCTTATTATCAAGAGTGTCCTAACACGCAACCAACCCGCAAGGAAAGTGCACATCTTGTTTGAAGTGTTGATCCCACTAACCTGCTACACCGTTACGAGACCCAGGTCACCGCCCCTAACACGTGCGAGGGCGTGTCTACTGCAAACACGGCACGTGCAGCTACGTGCGGACGGTAACACAGCATCGACGTCATACCGCAACGACGTCTTAACGTGCACCTGCTTGGGAGATACTTACAACAACAGCCTTACGTTCAATAGCGCGAGCGCTCTGGAACTATGTGACTGGTACCGATCTTGTACTATCACTTCACATTCATTCAATGTAGATGAAACGTTTTGTCCCAGAAGCAGAAAGAACGCCCGCGCTATTGAACGCAAGGCAGATCTTAGCCATATGCAATTCTGAGAGGGGAGGGAGAAGGGTGGGGAGAAAGGCTTGTTTAGGCTTGATGATGAAAAAGAAAGGTATTAATAAATTTAGGTTTTTTGTTCTCAGTGTTTTGTCAATTTAAGACGTTAGAGCGGGATGTAGCTCAGTGCAAAAGCATCTGCCTGAAGCTCAATGGGTTGAAGGATCTATCCTCCTCATGGGACCCGTTGGATTTTCTTCCCAGTCCAACTGGTGATCACGATTGGTCTATCAAAGGCTCTGGTGTGTGCTATCCTCTCTGAGAAAGTGCACATAAAATATCCGTTGCTTTTATTTGAAAAACAGTAGCGAGTTTCCTTTGTGACCAAATGTCGATATCACCGTGCATTTGACATCCAATAACCACTGATTAATAATCAATGTGTTCCAGTTGGTGTTGTTAAACAAACACTATCTGTGACCAAATGTCGATATAACCGGGCGTCTGACATCCAAAAACCACAGATTAATAATCAATGTGTTCCAGAAGTGTCGTTAAACAAACAAACTTTTATCGGTGCACTTTAGTTTCCCCCTCGGTCAATTTGCCAAGAATAGATAAGAAAATATTAATAAACATTGCTAGTTTATAGCCGTTTGTGTACACAAAGATTTATATTATCGGCGCTTGTGTGGATAGGTATTCTATTTTCGTTTGAACCCAGAATAGGTGGAACAGCTACCTATAAT
>JAULBR010113089.1:0-10118 GCA_032355825.1 Melanodrymia aurantiaca
ATAGATTCTATCTCGTCCCAGTGAGACGAGATAGAAAATATAATCACCGGCATCTCTTTGCCCCTATGGGTAATAAAGTCCATTACGCTTCGCTAGTTAATCTTTTGGATTCGGAATTGCTCAGTCGGTTTGACACTTTCTGCAAATGCACGTTAACGAGTAGTTCCGAACGAAACCGGTATACAGTCGGTTTAGACCGCGCTTGATTTATGATCGCGCAGCCGTAAAGCAGTGTGCTGCATTATGTACTTCTGCCCAAGCGACGATTGTCTTAGGGTCAGCACAAAGCTGAAATCATACGCTGAAAATCGGCATCTCGCGAATTACGTTATTGCGTGCATTTACGCAACATGTAAGTGCGAGATCTCAGATGGCCTCGTGTCACCAGCATGACTTTTCAACCTGGATCTTTTTCATTAACATGTGACGTAAGTGTCACATTCCGAACACGTGGTCTGTGATGTATGTCATGGTTATTGTGCGAACTGTGACGATCAAGGTCGGTGGGTCATGTCTATATTACATAGTTATCTCACTAACCGCGGTGTAATATACATCGGGAACCATTTTGAAGTTACAACAGAGCGATCAATAATGATTAATATTACGTACACGCCGTAACATACATATCGTAATCGCAAAGTTAGTTTGTTTTAAACGGTTAAACTTTATTCGTATCCACGTGAAACGTGTTTACGCAATTATAATGTTGGCAAAAAATTTCGGTTGCGCATTTGAAGAAATGAAATAAACGCACCAATACAAAGTATAAATGTAATAATTTTTCGGCTTATTTTAGAAAGGTATAATATTTAATAGGTTTGGTTCAGCCTTTTCCAGTTGCTACTTTTCATTACGGAAAAAGTGGACATTTGCGGGAGAGGGGGTGGTAATGAGGGTGGGAAAACGGTTACAAGTTGCGAAACACTGAAATTTATGAAAATGTTTATATGTACACTAGTCTTTTGCATTATACGGGCCACACATTATAAATATCTGTTAGGCATGTGGTTGGAGAAAAAAGGGGAGGACTAGTGATTGTTCATGGGGACTAGTAACTTTTGTAGGCTACTAGTCCCCCGGGCCAGTGGAATTATTTATTAAGTTCTATCCCTGCATGTAGCTCCATTTCCAAACAAGCTGCACCATATAAACACTTATTTAGTTAAATAGGTTCATCCATGGTGTCCACAGTTCATAAAATAGTTTATAGTCACACCTTTTTTTTTTTAAAGTTAAATTAGAATATTTGTTTTTTTAAACACTCTAATATTCACCCTTTGCCAGCAGACGTGGTCAAAGAAATTTTGTATGCATAGCAAATAAAATCTTCCCTTGTAAAATGTGCAATACAAAGCTACCAACTTGATCTGCCAGATGAAGGAATTTACAAACAAGATATACCACAGGCAAACAGTACATACTGGTGATATCACATCCTGTTCTATTAATACACGCCACAAGGGGGATTCCCCATGGAAATAACCTACATGTAGATAGTAAGTACAAAGACAGTTTAATAACATGTATCTTGATATTTTTGATTTGTTTAAATTACAAAAACACTTTTCTTCAAGACTTGTTGATGTATGTACTACAGTGTAACTACTTGAAGCATTTCCTCACCAATAAACAAGATGGCATAAGTGGGAAAGCTGAAACTAAAACTTTAAGAAGTTGAACTGCACATGTGCACAAAATGGCTGCAGGAATTAAAATGGTTCAATGCACTGGCATTCAAACCGGTGACTATAATTCTCTACATGTGTCAAGAAATAAGACTAAAAATGTCACTATAATAGCTCATCCCGGGAGCATTGTGCGATTAGAAATCCACAATGATGCGCAAGTCAATCTGATTAATAAAGATGTGACACCAGCCATTTCTACCGTTGTAAATCAGTCGGAGCAGGGAGCCACTAGACGGGACCAAGCTGAAGGAATAGAGACAGAGGCTACAAGTGAAGAATACATGGATGAAACTGAAAGTGGATCTGAAGGACAAACTCAGAGTTTACATGCTGGTAGTCGGGCAGACAACTGCGAAATTATACGGGTGTATGATGAATACAAGAACATTGTTAATCCTGGAGATGGAGTCGATATTTGTCAACGGGATGACGATGGATGGTTAGTTCTCTTGGCTAAAGCGATTTACATAGGGAATAATAACATGGTATGCTGTAGCCTCCAAGGAGGTAAAGTTGTTCAGAAGAAAATTGACATGACAAAATACTTGTACTATAAACACGTACCTTCGAACGAGTGTCCACACCAAAGACAAAAAGTGGTTGAACGAGCACAAGACAAAGTAGGCATCAACTATGAATACAACATGGATGCGTTTATCAAAGATGTCATCACCGACAGTAATGCCATTCAAGATGATCCATGTAAGGTTGAATTTTGCCCTGGAGAATGGTTTGATATTTGTGAGCGTGATACAGATGGGTGGTTGGAATTGTCCAGCTATGGAATTTACATGGGAAACAATAACTTTGTATGCATAAACTTTCTTGGGGGAAAGGTTACTCTGACAAAAGCCGATAAAAACAAATACCTATACTACAAGAATGAACTCTTTTCAGACAAGTGCCAGCGTAAAAGACCAGAAGCTATCGAGAGAGCAGAGGACAAAATAGGCATCAAGTATACATTTAGCCTGAACTTCATCAAAGACATCGTCAAAGATTGATCTGTTTGTATCATTGTGTATTCGTTCATGGTTTAGCTTAAAACAAAAGACATTTCGTTGATCGTAAAGGTAGTAAAGTATTGTTGTGTGTATTATATTTCGGTTGTGTTCTTAAATTCATTGACTGCACTAGCCAACAAATTACACGAATATTGGACCAAAAAGACAAAAACATTATTTCACAGTACAATGTAGATCAGGGGTGTGGAATTAGCATGCACGATTTGTCCTACCGGTATGTGGTACTGCTGAACAAGTACTTTTTTTCGTAGTGTTTGTCCACGGACAAGTGAATATTAAAATAAAATTTTATTTAAATAAAGCCTGAACGTCGATATTTCTTGACGTCATTCACGATATTTACAAATGTCTTGGTTATTTAGGTTGATTTCATAGCGCGACAGCCGATTGGTCAATTGGCTTGTCCTTTAACCTATCGATTGCACGTCTCGTACTCTCGTTCAGTTATTGCTTAAAAAAACAGGACAAGTAACTTTTTCTCAGGATAAGTAAATTTAGACAGACTACTTGTCCTGGGACAAGTGAAGATTTTTGAAATTTCCACACCCCTGAATGGGTAATACAAATAGTATATCTTCCTGATATCATGCGCATATTAATTATTCATGGTCCATGCATAAATAATTTTTTGATGTTGGTTTGTTTGGCAATATCCAGAAAAATAACATCACGTTATTAAAAATCTGCTATTTATGTTTTTATGGATTAAATAAGCCTTATTATAATAAAGTTTCAAAGTCAATTTACACTAGAGAAATCGCCGATACTATGGGTATATTGCGCTATTTGAAAACGTGCTACGTACTTTACACGGTACTCAAAAGTGGGATATTATACGACATAATTATTCAGAAATCTTTTTTAGGATTTTGGAGGTAATAAAATGTGTTCTCTCAAGTCGCTTAAATATTTTGAGAAAATATTTTACCATGCTTTACATGGATATATTGTCGATCGCTAAATTTTTGCATTTTTACTTTTTATAAACCTTAACCTAAGACTTATTTATGAGTCGCAACCTCAAGTCACAATCGTAGCTAGTGGTGTCTGTATTTATTGCACTACACACTGCTGTCGGTTAAATATCGCATTTTACCAGTTGATCTAAAACTGATGCCTGATTTCATTCCACAGTACTAACAGTTAAATGTTTCATGCTACTAATTGATAGAACGGGTACCAGTGTGTATTTAGTTCACTACGTACAACTGTCAGTTATTTTGTTAGATTTTTTCAAAGTTTACTAATTTGATGTTATATTCACAATCTACAGCAGTCTTCCCTTGTAATAAAATTATTATTTTAGAAAAGCTTTCTTGCCCACGGAGTCGGGCAATGGTATGTCCACCCCTGCAGTATATAAAATCTGGTAGCCTTCAGGAAAAGTGTGTAGTCCTTTTTCCGCCATGGAAATGCTAAATTTTAGTTCAGTTATATAAAAAAGAGTTTTGAAATTTTTTATTAATATTAAAAACTCATATTTTGTGATAACCTTTATTTATTTTGTTTATATGATAATAGGCTTGTGTACTTTATTAATGTATGGCTACATTAAAAAAGTAATTTTAATAATTTACTGCTTTATTTCAGCTATTTTCATGGGCTTTATTGTTTGTATTTGTTAAGCCATAATTTACTATTCTTAGAATACCCGGTATGTGTTTATATTAATCTCATACCACACATTTTTATCTCACTAGTAACTTGTGAATGTTTTCCATGTATCGGTAAAGTTTGTTATGGTACTGTTCATAGAAAAGCTTACAATCATAACGTCTGCTTTTCTGTATTAAAAAAAGAAAGTCAGAATGTCATACAATTTAGTCATTCATCAACGGTCAACCTTAATAATGCAACTGAAACTGGTTTCATTTTAAAAAGATTGGAATGTTAGCTTTCTAGTGATACACATAACTCCATTGGACCCAATTTTGTCGTTAGAACAGTATAATGCTCAAGCAGCAAAGTGTACAAAGTCAAAGTGTAGTACTCAGGTCATACAAAAGTTGAAAATATAATTTTTTCTCTGGTCTATTATTGAAATTAAAATGAAAAGATTTATCATGTTATTTTCAGTATTTTTCAGTTAAAACATAACTAAGAACAAAAAATTGGCTAGTTTGTTCATTCATTGAAAAAGATATCACAGAAGTTAAACTTGTTTTAGAAAGTAGAAGAATCATATATTTCATTTATATACAGGATTTGTCAGTGAACTAAATTTGAACATTTGTTCGAAATGCAACTTTACCATGGAATTGACCCGCCTTGAGTTCAATAGCGCAGGCGTTCTGCTTCTGTGGCAAAACGTTTTGACACCGGTATTTGCATCTACATTAAATGAATGTGATGTGATAGTACACGATAGGTACCAGTCGCATAGTTCCAGAGCGCCCGCGCTATTGAACGCAAGGCTGGATACAGACTACACAAAGCAAAACTAAATTTTATTAAATATGTAAATAAATATAACGAATTAAAATATATATGCATAAATACTCGTTTTTAATCAATTTTGACGCCGAAGTTGGTTCGTTACGGTAATGACGTTAACTTTTCGTAGTAGCCTCTTGTAATTTTTAATGTCTCTCGCCCAACAGAAGGTTGGAAAAAGTGTCTAGATCAAATCGAGACCAATGGGGAAAATTGTCGAAAGAGGGCGCTGTTGTAAACAAAGCAGTGCTTGCACATTTCTATAACAATAATAACATTAAAAAAGATAGCGATAAATTCGTAAGACATGTCTAATGCAACGGGATCCAAATTGGTACCAACTACTTCTAAAGACCGGAAAGAAAATGAGCCTAAGTTAGAGGCGGCTAACGGTGAAGACCGAAAACGTCCATTGCCCCGTCCGGAAGAGAAGGAAACTGACGACGCCGACAGGGCGAAAAGAAAACGACCCAAGGTAGATCTACAAACACAAAGCGAAAGCGCATTTGTGTATACGACTGCAGCCTGTAACAAAGGTCCATTGGCACGAGCAAGACTTTGGCATTTATAAAATTAATATTATAGTGTCATTCTGTCGGTGTCACAGCAATAATTTGGGTGGGGATGGGAGGGGGCGAGAAATTTGGAAGCCTTTATATTTTTTTTTTAATCCAGACAAGAAAAGTTGTCAGCATTGTCAGTGTAAATGCCTGAGTCATGCTATGCATTGCGAAAATTCGCCCCATATCATGCAAACACTTAGTCTGGAAACCAACAGTAGACATTTGGGTTAGATTTTTGACATTTCTATATTTTCTGAACCCGATGCATATTAACACATTTGTCGTTGATGAACTAACAGTAAACACTAACTTCTGTCCTGGACACATAGTCAAGACAGCTGGACTGAAGAACCATGACAGATGTGCTTGAACCTATATTGGATAAAAGTGCATAAATACTAGTAGTTGTAACTAACTAACTCTCATAAACTTTGTTTCAAGCCACAAGGAACAAACAGTGATCTAGAGACTAACATGCAGACAACAGACTTTTACTTCATCTACACAGATGATCAACGGTGAATTGAAATCCATTTTTGGGACGAACAGCCTTGATGGCGAACTGATAGATGGAGTAAACTGGTTTGTCTCAGGGCAAATCATCAGGCATTTCGAAAAATCAACAGATCTAAGGCTGATGCTCTAACCACTGAGCTAGATCCAATGCCTCCACGTTAATAGAACAAGATGTCTGAAGTGTTAGTTTATTTATTCAGTGTCAAAAACAAATGGGGGGAAATGGTATTAAAATTCCATTTATCGATATATAACTTACACATACACTCTTAGTAATTGTACTCTCTAGTCTAGAAATCGTTTCTTTCTACTTACAAGCAGGTTGAGTACAAAGAATTGGATGACCCAACGGTCAATGTTTCCGATGACGATACTGGGTCAAAAGAAGATAAGAAAGAAAAGGAAAAGGAAAAAGAGAAGGAGAAAATAGTTCCGGCTCCTCCAATAACAGCAAAAGTCGAGCCGACCGGGCCAGAGCCAGAAGTGGCTGAAGATAGTGATCATAATGATGATCCAACAGGTGAGTACATACATACTCACACACACACGTATGCATGCACATGCACACATACACACACACATACGCATGCATGCACACATACACACACATACATATACATATGCATGCATGCACACACACACTCACACACACACACACACACACACACACACACACACACACACATGCATGGATGCACACACACACACACACACACACACATACACATTGCTCGCACAAAGGTTAAGTGCAATGATTCAATGAAGTCATAGAATTATTGCTTCTACTAAATAGGATTAGCCTGCATGTAGGAAGTGATATATGAAATATGTTTTAATATCATGGCATTTTACCTCTATTATCTAGTTCATCAAATTTATATGGTACACATTATGAAAAAAATAGGATTTCATATAAAAAAATTAATTAAAATGGCACTTAAAATGCTTATGAATATCAGCTCAATGTATAGGTATTAATTAATAAATGTTTTTGGGTTTATTTCAAGGTTTGGAAGGTGCTGCATTTCAGAGTCGTCTCCCCTATGACAAGATGACATCCCAAGAAGCAACCTGTTTTCCTGACATTCTTCAAGGCCCACCACAAGCTCAAAAAGTCTTCCTATATATAAGAAATAGACTCGTAAGTAAAGTCTACACCTAAAATAAAGTTACGCACTACAGATACATTTGATTGTTGCATAAGACGAATGCTGTGGTAAGTTATCAAATACATGGTTCATACAAATTATTCTCTTGGCTTCGTCTATACATGTGCGAATATCATTACAAGCAGGCCAGATTGGTATGGCAGACCAGAAGATGATGATGGTGTGTTGGGGTTCTTGGGGATCCTGACACCAGGACAATTTTGTGTTTAGATTGGTAAATATGGGTTTGTAAAATGCCAGACCAACCACACCGGTCCCATCACGCTTTAATAAGACATCTTAGCAGAGTTTATACACATACATATTACTTAATAACAGTAAAAGTGTTTTCTTTGGTTGATTTTCATTAAAATTATATCCAATTTGACATACAAATACAAAAGTGTATTTTCTTTTTAGTCTAAACTGGTCAGCACATTGCATCAGAGTCACATATATCTAGTTCATATTGTTTTATAAACATATCTTTTCACTGTCACTTTTTCAGCTACAATTATGGCTTGATAATCCAAAAATGCAGCTAACATTTGAGACGGGTCTGCCCAGCATTGAAGCACCTTACAACAGTAAGTCAGTTTTTAAATTGATATCTCTTTTTTTTACATCTTCCAAAGATAAAGTTTCTTTATTTAAACGTGACATGAATTAATTAGTTAATCATCAGATATTGGATGTCAATTTTCAGACAGGAAAAGAGACAGGTGATTGGTGTATGCATAGCACATGCGGAAATATGCATAATTGTACGATGTTCAGTATCGTCAGAAAAGAATTAATTTTCAAATTAATTTATTGTTTAAACACCTGTAGCAATTATACACCATCCACTAATAAAGTAGTTTTTGACTATTGCCTGACTTGACTTGTTTTATTCATAATTTACTAACAATGTTTTTTTTTATTATTCACAGGTGATGGGCCACTCATTATGCGTATTCATTCATTCCTGGATAGATATGGTTTCTTCAACTTTGGCATCTACAAGCGTCTCAAACCTATTCCTGGTACTTCAGTTATTTATGAAAATCATACGTTTATTTACTTCTAATTTGATTTTTAAATATACAGTCAAACCTGCTTGAGCGGCCACCTGTATTAAGCAGCCACCTGTCTTAAAGGGTCACCTTAATATTCCACCAAATGATCAATTTTAGTGCATTACGACCTGTATTAAGCAGCCACCTGTTTTAAGAGGCCACTTGTTGCTACTCCCTTAGGTGGCTGCTTAAGACAGGTTTGACTGTATATATTACATATTGGGGGATCCTTCAATGCAAGAGAGGGTTGGTCTGTTTGGCAGACAATGTATCGTAAACAAATTTATTATTCGTGTGTATGTAAACACAAAAATTACAATCATAATATGAATAATTACTATAAAGATGTTGATGTCTGGTCCAATTAAACACATGAATGCCAAATTTGTTTTGGCTTTTCAGTAATTTTAATAATTCGTCCGTTTTAAACTATTTTTGGACATTTGAAACCTTTTGCACCTCTTCTTTTTCAAATTCCTAAACACTACAATGATACAATACTACAATGTATGTTAGTTTCATCATTTTATCTTCTCCATGTACATAAAGCTGTTAAAATGTTTGCAGAAGGATGCTAGAAGGCCAGATGTTATTGAAAGGCTGAGGTATAGAAAATGCTCAAAGTCAAAAGCATGAGCAAGCATGTTACTGGTGTGTGGGGCTGAGGGTGGAGGAGGTGGAAGCTGGAATAACTTCAAATTAGCTCAAAACAAATACACTGTATTGCATATATCTCAGATAAAATGTCAAATGTCGTATCAAAAGTAACTTCACAATTTAAAATTATTAAGGATATATAAATATTTTTATTTTTATTTTAACACCAAATAATACATTAGTAGTGCATGACTAGAGAAAAGTAAAAAAAAAGACATACATGAATTTTATATAAATAACAACATAATAGGATAAATTTAATAAAATATTAGTCAAACAATTCCAAACAACTTAAATGCAATTTCTGATTTCAATCATTAATTACCAGTATGCAAAACAGGGCACAAAACCTGCAGAATTTATAACATTAATTTGTTTAACAAAGGAGTGGGGCATAGCTCAGCCCAAGAGCATCCGCCTGAGGTTTGATAGACCAACAGATTGATCCTCCTTATGGGACCCATTAGGTTATTTCCCATTCCAACCAATGATCCACGACTGGTCTATCAAAGGCTGTAGTGTGTGCTATCCAGTCTGTGGGAAGTGCACATAAAAGATCCATTGCTGTTATTCAAAGAAGAGTAGCCTATGTGGTGGCAGCGGTTTCCTCTGTGACTAAGTGTTGATATAACTGTGCATTTGATATCCAATAACTGCCGATCGATTAAAAACAAAAAAGATAATGTTTGTTTGTTTAACGACACCTCTGGAACACATTGATATTTGAGGCCGGTGTTTGTGTTAATGTTTTTTACTACTTAAGGGCATAATGTGTAATGAGGAAGTGGGTGAATGGAACTCTTTCACCAATTGTTTTCACCAATTTGAAATTTCTTTTGAAAATTGTTATTAAAATTTGCAATTGGCGTCGCTGGCAAATGACAGCACGAGCCCCGTGTAGTGATGGCTGAAAATACTGTTTCTATATACATACAAGTATTAATACACTGTACTACAGGGGTCGAAATATACACTATTCCGCTATCCCAAGAATAGTGATTTTCAAAACGGAATAGTAAACTACATT
>JAULBR010113099.1:0-10116 GCA_032355825.1 Melanodrymia aurantiaca
ATGGATGGTCTATTTATTCATGCTGATTGATTTGCCTTAGATTGGTGGTCTTAAATATGATAATAATTGAAGGGAAATAAGAATTTAACTGAACTTGCTATGCTTTTTAAGGTCATTGTAAACCGACCAACATTGTGATTTTGAGTTAAGACTTTAAAAAATAAAAATGTATTTGCAATAATGGTTACCCTAGATACGAGGTATCCTAGACACAAGCTATACATAGAGATACCATTTTAAATATATAAATAAAGAAACATAATGAAATGAATGATTAAAAGGGCAAAATACATGCCAAATTACTTTAAATATGCCTATATGCAGTGCACAAATATTACTTAAATTGGAACAATATTTATATATATGATAATAAATTATTACATATGATCATTGGTACAAAATAAACTGAACCCTCTTTTTAACATAAACCTACATATTGATTAATAATTTTGTATAAATATAAAGCACCATCATGTGACCATGCTACTATTTACGGCAGCCATCTTGCCTACGATTTTTTGATACCTGTGGGTAACCGAATAAAATACGAACAGCACTAGATCGGCGAGTGGTAGGCCACATTCGTGAATGGAATGTATATAGTGATTGTATTGGCAATGCATACTATAGCTGTCAATAACGCAACAAGTCCACGATTGCAAATAATGCATTGATTTATACGACTAAAAACCTTTTGTTTACTTCAGAGTTATCCACATGACCTTCACCTTATATTTGTATTATTACTCCAATTATACTTCTTCATAAATTAACAATAATTTATCTTTTAATTGCAATATCTAAATTAAAACCAGTTAAACAATTATAATACATATGATAAACTACTAAAAAGACACAGTGACAATATGGAAGGATAACTTTACAAAGAACTATATGTTTGCACTACAACTTCCGGTTACTGTGTACGTTGGCTATTTTTTTTAATAATTCAACACAGATTTGTTGTAAGTACACACTAAAGTATTAAAATACACTATATAAATAAAAAAACATGTTAATATATGTTGTAACAATTGTTGTAAACATCATTAGCCCAATCTGGCGTGCGATCGATAAGCCGATCTTCTTCAGTCAACATAATAGATCGTCCAAATAACGATTTGAGTATTTTGACATGAGGCGAAAAGCACGTTTGTTTTGATTGTTCGTTGTCAAGTAATCTAATTTGGTTGATGTTTATAAACGTAATAACACTTATAAATTTATTTTTAAACTTAAATTATCAATTTAAATGTTATTAAAGGGTTATATTAAAGCCAAAAAAAACAAAACCTAATGCTTTTTATATTAAAATGTTTGTGAAGTATAACACTGTATTTTATTGGACACTAATGTATGGTAGTCCATTGTAGTCTAATTATCCAATCGATACCTATTTTTCAATTTGATGTGAAATCTTTAAAACAAGGTATTCATGGTAAGGGCTAAAAAGGTTTGTATTCTTATCGAGTTATGTATTTTTAAATACAATTTGTAGTTGTATATCACATGATCGACTGATCATCGGCCAACCATTTTTTTTAACCATGTGCTTCAACACTCTGCTGATCACTTCATAATGGCAATCAAGGGAACAAGACGTAAGCGTTTCAACAGACCGCCAGGCAAACATTCTTGGACTTACAAGCACAAAAGGAACCAGTTGAAATTGATAATTAAAGTAGACTCTTTATTTCCAAGTGGAAAAGGAAACACATGTTTCAGTGTAAAAAGTTATCCAGAATCTATAAAACTTTTATTTAAGAGAATTCACAAGCCACCTCCTGATGGATACAGAATTATTAATTTAGTGCAGCTTCAAAACCACGTGTGTCAAGTGACTTTACATACTGCTCAATGTGAGAAAGCTCAACTATGTGCAGTATTGGGAAGGCCAACCGTTAAACTTGTAGCTGAAACACAAAGACAGGGATTGGCAAGTATTTTACACATACAGTGTGCGGGATGTTGTACTATTTTTCCACTACAAACATCTCCCAAGATACAGACCTCTGCCCCTCACCAAAGGTTTGATATTAATGTGCGTGCAGTGTGGGGATCTATGGTGACAGGAGGTGGTTTGTCAAAACTAAGTGAATGTTTTGGAACTATGGGAATTCCTTGCATGTCCCAGCCCACTTTCACATCCATCGAACACGACATTGGCCAATGGTGGTGTAATGTTTTGACCGAAGAAATGGCTGTAGCTGGAGCCGAAGAAAAAAGATTGGCTGAAGAAAGGAATGATTTTTTCAAAGGTGTTCCTGCAATAACCGTTGTATGCGATGGAGGGTGGAGCAAACGAAGCCACAAGCACAGCTACAATGCTTCCGGGGGAGTTGCAATCATTATAGGCCACGTAACACGGAAAATCCTGTACATAGGAATCAGAAATAAGACCTGCTACATATGTGACCAAGCATCTTCACAGAAAAGGGAGGCACAAGAACATACTTGGTTTAAAAATTGGGAAAAGTCCAGTCAGGCTATGGAGTCAGATATTATTGTAGAGGGGTTCTGTAGGGCTGAAAAAGATTATGGAGTACGCTACATGAGGCTTGTAGGGGATGGGGACAGTTCTGTTTATGCCCGAATTCAGGAATTAGTACCAGTGTGGGGACCTCACGTGAAGAAAGTGGAGTGTGCTAATCATGTATGCAAGTGCTTACGAACAAACCTGGAGAAACTGGTTGATGTAAATCCTAAGTACAAAGGAAGAGGTAAACTTACCAAAAACGTTAGAATTCGACTTGTTTCAGCTGTTCGTTGTGCAATACGCATGCGTTCTGAGGAATCTGACACTAATTTAGCAAAGACTAAATTGGAACATGATATCAGGAATGCAGTACATCATGTTTTCGGAAATCATAACAACTGTTCTGAATTTTGTAAGAATTCCAAACAATCGGGAGCCAATGATGTACCAGCTGAGGAGGATGTCCCTGATGAAGATGACCCATTGCAGCTTGTAGTTGATGATCACTATTCATATTGGATAGATGGTTCATCTTTATCGGCCCAAGAACAATCTCGACTGGCCACGACTAGCATCTGTAAAGTTGATAGTGACCTAATTAAAGATGTTTATCATATAATGGACCGTGTAGCATCAAAATCTGCAAGACTATTGGGAAATTTCACTACCAATTTAGCTGAGGCATGGATGAACATTAGGGCAAAGTTTGATGGTGGAAAATTTTACAACAGATGTAATCGAGGGTCGTGGCATGCAAGATGTTATGGTGGTGCTCTAAGACAAAATTTGGGAGTAGGGTGGTCCCCTTTAGTTTGGAAAAAAGTAACAAACACTTCTCCTTCTTCTGTGTTTGACAATTTATATGATGAGCGTGCAAAGAAACTAGCTTTAAACAACAGGTTATCGGCAAGGCCTGTGTATAAAGCCAAACGTTGGAAGAGGAAAATGGGAGCTGTCAAGTAGAGTTCTTCAAAAAAAGCTACTTTAGAATATGGACCTGACGCTGTGGATGCAGTACCTGACATACCAAAATTCAAATTGCAAGAGGTGATGGATGAATACCTGACACAAGAGGTTGAACTCACCATCTCGGCCAAGCTACATTTGCAGGATAACACAAAGGCGCAATCAAATTGTCAAACATGGAAGGATGAAAGACGGAAGCGAATAACATCATCGAATTTTGGAGACATTTGCAAAAGAAATCCTACTATCCCCGTCAAACCTATTGTCAAGAAGCTGTTATATAGTTCGTTTGAAGGAACCATGTACACGTGCGCAGGGATATCTGCAGAGGCTGCAACAATACATGAATATAGTTTGAAGAAAGCCCAAGAAGGGGATGTAGTAAACATTGAGCCACAAGGATTGTGTATTCATCCAATCCATTCATATATTGCAGCCAGTACTGATGGTTTGGTGACTTCTGTAACAACCGGTGATCAGGGACTATTGGAGGTGAAATTCTTATTACAAAAAAAATCCATTTCCTTGGAGGAAGCTGTGCAAAAGGAAAATAATTTTTGTCTAACAATTAACAACGGAAAACTGACATTGAAGACCAACCACAAATATTACTTTCAAATTCAGGGCCAGCTGAATATTTTCAATAAACATTGGCTGGATTTTGTAATTAGAACAGTAGACCCTCACCAACTGCATATAGAGAGGCTATTCAGAGATACTCACCTATGGGATACTATAATGTTACCTAAACTTCACAGTTTCTATCACAAGTGTCTACTGCCAGAACTAGCTGCTCCACGCTATGGGAAATATCCAGGCATAAGAGAACCAGGAATTTGGGTACATTGTTTACTTCGTAAACCATTTTGTTAATTAATGTAATAGAATCCTTTAGATGTGATAATGTTAATTAATTATTTAATTCCATGTACATGACATATGAAGCCAGGTTTAGTTGTGGGTGAGTAGAAATGTTTTATATTATGAAATTAGCAATTGGCGAATTTTGTGAGTGGCAAATGTAGCCCTGGACACCAATACAAGTTACACAATATTTTATGTATTGATGATCATGCTGATATTGCTTATGATATATTTGTGAAATTATATTTTTTAGCATCAAACTGCAAAACGGATCACTCGTCATCACACCAGGCCTTCAACCCAGCCTATTCCATCAACGTCATCTACCCCTGCCCCTGCTTCAGTCCGACCTAGGAGACATAGGAACATCCAATTCCTTGGTAGACACATTAGTCATCGGTGGATTGTGGTTGAAGACAAAGGTACTGTTCACTTTAACAAAGTGTAATATATATAGTACATGTACATACTATATATATATATACATGTACGAGGGATGGCTTGCTTCAACAAAACGTTCAGGAGTGCATTATATGCCATAAGGTTTATTGTGATATATATTATTAGTAAAAAGCATTCAGTACTAATTTGGTAATTTACATGCAACATATCAATGGTATAATGCAGGGATAGGTATAGGGGAGGAACAAAAATTGCCTAATTATTTTTGAAGGTTAAAAAATTGCACCAACGTTTACTTAGCAGCAAAACACCTATTTTGTACTTTTATTAATATTTATAAAATGTGTCATTGACAAATATTGAGAATGGCACAGCTAGGCATTATAACATTATTGAATTGTATTAATATTAGGTACTTCAAAATGGTATGAGGGAATAGTTACTGGATTAAAACGTGGAAGAGATGGACAAATGGATGCTGTGTATGAAGTAACTTATGGCTCTGATGATGATGATGTTTATGAAGTAGATCATTTAGTAGAGGACTACTATCAGCAGAGTGTCACATTTACCGACATCTAATTGTGAGTTTGTTGAATGTAATTAGTGATTACAAATTTATGTAAATATTTTTAATTATTTACTTTATATTGCCCTTTCCTTATATTAAGCCTTATTGTGATTGTAATGAATTAATTTTTGTTTAATATGAGTCTTCATATTTATTTAAGTACATGTACCTTTTGATACATCACATCACTTATTTTCAGCATGTTCATCCAGGCCTATGGAAGGTGGCCATTATGTCACACCATACATTGGTTGTGAAAGTAGTCCCATAAATAAAATGGCTACTTTTTTAACATACTGTACCATGTTTTGACCCAGTACTATTAATTGATGAATGATATTTTATAGATTTGACGGCTCAGCTGTTGCTCTTGGATATACAGAGGACCCTTGGATCACGCTCAATCTCATGTTTATTGGTCTTGGTGATTGGTATCTTGACTCCCCTGAACCTTACATTTTCTGGTGAGTATTGTCCATCAAAGTCATTTTAATGCATATTGTTGTTATTATAACATATATTTTATCCTTTTGTATCTGTGGGATAATTTTTAATACCCAACCAGTGCATATGTGATTATATTTGCAATGTTTAGAATATACCCCATTATACCCTTTGGTGTCATGGTGGGTCACTTTACAATGACCTTAAGCCAGTTGGACTAAGGCTGTTACGTACTGGGTTCGAATCACAATCGATGCATGATATTTTAATCCTAGTACTACTGATGTAAAAGGAATGCAAGTGTGGCAATATCGTAACAAAATGGGTTACATAATCAGATGCAACTTTACGGAATGAAACAAATAGTCTGATCCATAAAACGAAACATTACTTACAAGTCATAGTCCTAATATAAGAAAACCAATAATACTAGGTGATGCAAGTCTGGTTAGGAATAACATTTCTAACTGTCATTCTTAGTCCAAATTGCACTTAAATAAATAACAGTTGTATTCATTGTTTTTTTTACATTAAAACTTGGACTATGAATCAGGCTATTTGTTTCGTAAATATTCATTTTATTATTCAATCCATTGTGTTATGTTACCGGACATGGGATGCCGGACTTGTGTTCTCTTTACACCGGTTCCAACACATAGTGAGTGTCTCGTTGAAAGAAACACGTTGCCGCCAAATACAATACTATGTTTATTAGCAGCAAGGGGTCTTCTAACGAATGATCCAAGACTGGAACAACAAAGGCTGTGGTGGGTGCTATCTTGTCTGTGGGAAAGCGTACACAAACTATTCCTTGCTGGTAATCAGTATAAGAGTAGCCTATATGGCAGTAGCGGGTTTCTTCTAAGACCATGTAACATCGAGTATCCGCTGCTTACTAATCAATAGGCTTCAGTGGAGTCGTGCAATAAACACACTTTTTTCCTTTTTGTTTTATTAACCTTTTTTACCGTTCTCTATAATATATCGTCAAACAAATTCACCTTGCATTTGGTCAAAGTTCGAGTTCTTGTACCACTTTAAGTTTTACGCCTTATCAGCAATGTGGCGGTAGCGGGTTTCCTCTGAGACCATGACGGGGAAAAAAGTCTTTGACATCTAATAGCCGATGATTGTTGATCCATTGGTGTCGTTAACACAAAACAACTTCATCTTTGTCAAAGTTAATACCACGATCCGTATACATACAGTATTCTCAGTTTGAATCTCATAACTTCTCTGACAATAAACCAGGAAGCTATTGATTTATTCTAAAACAAAACAACAACAAAAAAACCCAGGGTATTAAAAGCAAAATTCATTTAACATCTTTTATCTTTGTCAAAGCAAATACCACGATCCGCACATATACAGTATACTCAGTTTAAATCTCATAACTTCTCAAACACCAGGAACCCATCGATTTATTCTAAAATCCAAAAAACACGCTATTAAAAGCAAAATTCATTTAACATCTTCCATGTTACACAGAAACAATCCATTTGTCAGTATTAGTCTTTGCACCATCAACCATACATTGTACTGAACATGGAGAACATAATGCCTTTTAAAAACACGTAGTCTCGTTAGAGGCTTCCTAATGATAAAGCCCTGTCAGTTTCTACAAAATATGGTCATTTAGTCACGTTTTCCTTCATAAATAGTGAAACGGTCTAAAGAGTAATGCGTAAAACGTCTGCCAGTCCATGTTAGGATAAGAGAACTCCTGTCTCGGTAACATGAACCTTTTGTGTGTCAAGCCTATAAATTCCCAATGACGCAACAAGTTAATGACTTATTTTCATGTAGTCAGAGATCCCTCCTTTGACTAAAATATACGAATCTACACGTATTTCTTTTTAAAAGCCGATTTAGTAAAAACAGAGTTCAAGCAAGATAAATGCCATCGTGCTTGCGTAGATAATGCTATTTGTAACATATTTCTGGCTAATGGTGTATTATATAATTATAAAATTAACATAAAAGTTACATCTCATTGCTTTCATTATCCAATGGGTTTGCTGTAGCTTAATTTTTGCGAATGTCCTCCACCTGTATGATGATCAGTAAGCTTCGCAGAGTTGATTTAACCTGGAAGACTGCTTTTAACACGATAATGCCATCACTTTTGTTTTTTCGTATGTTGGCTGGCCCACTAGTGGGAGGAACCCAGTTCTGTCCCAGGAATATTTTCAGAACAGGTCAATCTTTTATACTTTAATTTTAACGCTGTATAAGTGGTTCGTTTGTTGACTAGTTAAATATACATAAGGCGGAACGTCTATTTGCTGTCACACTCAGGAATACTGTGATGCTTTTTAAATAGGTTACTCTCACTGACTAACGAAGGTCTTAGAATCCGATAGCTAGTACAGTCAATAATGTCTATAATACAATATCTTACAAAATAATATAAAATCGGCTGACAGAACTTCATGTAACGAACTGCATTCTGGGATTGATACAGTATGTTTATGAGGTGGAGAGGGATCAGAGGAGGGTGGGGTGGTCAAGACAACAATGTCATTTTAAGAAAGACATTGCTTACCAGGTATCTGTGCTGCGTGTATATTGGTTAATCTACCGTGTATAATCGTGGCTGGTAGATACTTACGTGCTAAGTACATGGGTCAAATGTCAATTTAGGAATCAAACGTTTAATTCAAGGACCTGTTACCCATGTGGCACGCCTGTCACCATGCCCAAAGTGAATGCGCCCCGAGAATCAATGGTGAAACTTCTGAGCCAGAAGAATATGGTATATTGTTTAAAATCGGCATAAAATGAACATTCCTTAAAATAAAAGTATAGATGCCATGGTTTTGGCATATTTCTTCATACCTTGTAACACCATTTAAAGAAGGAGCAAGACATAACTGAGCGCAAGAACGTCGAAGTATCGATCCTCCTCCGTGGACCATTCGAGTTATTTCCTGTTCTAAACAGTGATCCACGACTGGTTCATCAAATACCGTTGTATGTGCTATCTTGTAAGTGAGAAAGTTCACACGAAAGACCACTTGACCAAATGCGTATCTCTGCACAAGGCAGAGTCGAAGGAAGATCGTGACAAGGTTGAGATGGCACCTACTCATGAATCACAACCAAAGCAGTGATGATACCAGGTATTTACGAAAGGTGAGCATACCTTGCTCCACCTGTGGCACCCGTTGTAAGTACAGCCCAATTGTTTGTCTGCTGTCTTCATAAAAACTATAAAAAGGCGTGATCATATTAAATGTGTATGTACGTGTCAAAACAATCTGTTTTGTAAAACCAAAGAGCAGTATGTGTAACAACCCCGTTTTGTGATAATAGGTATACACTGTACACATCTCTTGTAGGCCCTACTCACTGTATGAGTGTCAGTTTCATATTTTCTAAATGCAGCGGTTTTTTAATAAATGTATACATATTCAATCTGTCACATTTCTTCACAGACCTGTTAGCAATCCTAGACATATGTTGCAATGACGAAATATGGATAGGATGCTGAATGAAACACTAAACACTAGTAAGTATAATTATTGTTACACTTTTCCTCGCTTCAAAAGTGGCAATATCCGGTGTATATAAGTATTATGCTAGGACGTCTAATAATTAAAGTTTGTAAATATATTATTTAATTATATCTTTGTTGTTGATATCATGTAGATCTATGTAAACTAAAAGGCCTAGTAAGTTGGACACGTTGTGCCTAATCATAAATGTTTACTATTGTTGATTAAAGAAAACGAAGTAGACAAACAAAAAGGGGGACGTCACTGTGGGATTTAACGCAGTATAATTAGCAAATAGCAGTTGCGCCCCTTTAGAAACAATACATACATGAATGTACCTTAAATTTGAATACTATTTTAGTAAACCGTTGACAATTCTCTCACGTGTCAGATTAATGATTTCTAAACTTGTGGACTTCTATGAACAAATAATAGAAATTATGAATAATAATTTGATCTTTGGAAAACGGCTGTAGCCTACGTAAATCGTGTTATCATTAGGCCAACTATAAAGTAGGCATTGTTCCTTTAAATGAGATACATGTACATGTACTATAGTATGTTTTGTGATATATTTTTAATACATCGATCCTCCTCAGTAACCCGTTTGGTTATTCTTGTTTCAGCCAGTGCTCCAGTGCTGGGGTATGCATCAAAGACTGGTATGCGCTATCCTATCGGCAAGAAAGATAATTGATTATTTATTAAAGATTCCTTGCGATCAAAATTGATAACAGTAGTCGGTCTATGCGACCATGAAACGAAATGTCCATGTTTAATGGTTATTAATCGGCGTACACATTTTTGTATAGTTGTTATCAGCAAGGGGTCTTTTATGTGCACTTTCCCATAGACATGATAGCACACACCACGGAATTTGATAAACCAGTCGTGGA
>JAULBR010113110.1:0-10116 GCA_032355825.1 Melanodrymia aurantiaca
ATACGAGACGCCAATTTATTGAGATCTCAAGTACAACAATACGAGACGCCAATTTATTGAGATCTCAAGTACAACAATACGAGACGCCAATTTATTGAGATCTCAAGTACAACAAATTATACGAGGGGCCAATCTACTGAGATCTTGAGTGTAAGACTGAGAATACAAGGGGCCAATCTACTGAGATCTCAAGTTAAACCGTACGAGGGGCCAATCTACTGAGATCTCAAGTACAGAAGAATAATACACAGTCTTGTTCACCGAAGCCTGGGCTAACCTATTCCATACCGACCAGATACCAACCAGATACCTACAAAATACCTAGAGCTTACCGACGTTGAAAAATGGTAAATAAAGGTGACACTAAAGATTGTTGGCGTGTACTTAAAGCGTTCAACCGGTTATCAATACGCGAAAGCACTTCTGTGATGTTATTTTCTTTTGACATTGCCAAATGTGTCTCCTCGTGGGAATGCACAGAGCTAAGACTGCTGGGAAGCGACTATGACGACGTTATTGCTTGGTCACATGACTACACCTATTGCAGTGGTGGCCCACTTAGAAATGTGAAAATAATTAAGTTATGATGGAAAGTCATTCATGGAATTGAAATCAAACGGAGTCGTAATACTCATACATGTACTATACTTGGGACCGTTATTTGGATCGCAAGACTCCTCGTCATACTCACTGTTACTAAAAATAGAATGGTGTTTTCATTCCTTTCCATACTGGACTAATGAGCTTAAAACTAGATACTGTAAAACACTTTATTTGCATGTATGTAATTTTCACATTTGTAATTTAACAGCAAAAATTACAATTGCATTGATAATTACTAAAGACAAATAAAAACAAGAATGGATGACAAAAAGTGTTGGCTTTATTACATATTGCAAGTTTAAACAATTGGATTGTTAATTTACCCGTTTTACAGACTTCGTTTAGTATGTACATGTACATCATTATTATTCCAACAATGAGACTAAAGGATATGATCACTGTTACTAACAATAAAAATGTTATTTCTAGTCATTTCCATGCTCTTCGTTTCAAACCATTTATTGGATTGATGCGTTCCTTACGAAACAGCAATGAAAATTATAGCAAAGATGAAAGAACTTAAAATATTTGTATGTTTGGTGTGTAACAATCAAAACCATTGTTTGGATTGAACCATTCGCTCCACAGACAGACTATTATAATCTGGAACTAAACATCTGGAAAAAGTTCCTTCTCCCTTCTTGGAGCTGAACATAGCTCAGCGCAAGAGCATCTGTCTGAGGTTCAATAGGTCGATGTATCGATCCTTCTCAGTGGACACTTTGGGTTATTTCTGGTTCCACCCAGTGGTCTATCAAAGGCTGTAGCGTGTTCTATTCTGTCTGGGAAAGAGCACATAAAAGATCCCTTGATGTTATTCGAAAAAAAGAGTAGCCTATGTGGTGGCAGCGGGTTTATTCTGTGATCGAATGTTTTACATCCAATAACTGCTGATTAATAATCAATGTGTTCCAGTGGTGCGGTTAAACAAATAAACTTTATCTTTATCTCCCTTCCTAAAAGAAATGTAAGGGGTTTTATAAAAATAGAAGTGAATTTTAAAAAAAAACGTCTATCAATTTGAGTCTGTCTCATGCGATCCAGTAACACTGTGTATATTGTCATCCTGTGAATCAGCATTTTCATTTGTTTCAGTACTATTCTTCTTCAAATCAGGAATAAGCAATCGTCGATCATGTGAACTTTTAAAACAGCCTTTCTGGAAATAAAAGATCGGAAAATAATGTTTAACATAGATACAAAGTATTGAATCATTGTATAATTTTGATAATACATGTATATAAATTATATATAATTTAGGCCAGAACTCATGCCCACGACAGGCATCTGCTATAACAGCTTGCTCTGAATGTGGACGTTAAACATATTGATAGTAGAGGGTTTCCTCTATGACCAAGTTAATATAACTGCGTTTGGCATCCAATAAATGCTGATTAATAATCAATGTGTTCCAGTGGTGTCATCAAACAAACTTAATTAATTCTCTACATATTTTGAAAAATAAATATTTACCTTTCTGCGACGAAGTATAAGATATGTAAATGACGCGCAGAGACCCAGTGCACCAACCACTATCATGCCAATACGGAGTCCATGAGCAATATGTATAGGAGCCTCCATCTTGGTAATAATCTCGTTCGCAAGTGCATCAGTAATCAAGGCCGTCTGCAAAATATACAAGATGTTCTCACTAAATATATCCTTTATTGTTAGTTCATTTTATAGAGAAACTAATTTATAATTGTTTGGTTTATTTTATAATGATATTAAACTGTTTTTATGCAGATAATTTGCAGTGACATGTATTTATGTTTTGCATAATATACATTTTTAGATTTGATCATTGCCGTTTTGTTTTCGTACCGTGTTTCTGTTGCAGATGATATTGGGTGAAGGCATCTTGCTCACTTTAAAAGTTTTCAGACTTTATAGAGTTCCATCCCTTTGCAGACATCTCATTTCATACAGACTAGAGGCGTGTTCAGAGAACAAATATATTGCGAATACTTGCAAGACTGATTTTTGCACCTAATATTAAATGAATATTGTGAAATGATAGAACACGATGGCTACCAATCAAAAGTTTTGCAAGGCCTTGTCATCTTGTGCACGCGTTAGTTTATTATAAGCCGTAGCAGAACATATTTAAGGAGGAATAGTGCATTTTCAATGGTATACATGTACATGTATATAGTATTGTAATATTTTCAAGTTTATTTACCTCATTAAACCAAGCAATAGGATGATAGACTGGTTTCAGATTTTGCATTCCTCTAAAATAGAACAAAGCATATCTAACTAACAAATAATCCGATACATCGAAGTGTATAAATACCTTTTTTTTATTTTTTATTGTGACCAAATGTTGATACAACTGCGTTTGACATCCAATAACCACTGATTAATAATCAATGTGTTCCAGAGGTGTTGTTAAACAAACAAACTTTATCTTTTATCTATTGCAGAATTTTTAACCATCATAGTATGAAACGCTACGCAAGGTGTGAATAATGTTCATATTAATCTCTCATATTAACACTAACTTCTGTCCTGGACAGGCAGTGGAAGCAACTTGACCATGGCAGATGTGTTTGAACCTTAATTGGGTATAAGAACGTAAATAAATTATGATTAACTAACAATGTAGCTGTGATTACACTATCCATTAATGAACACACGAGCCGCACTGACAGCTGACCATGCCCATGGGGAGCGGTGCCTGAACCTTAAGTGGACAGGGGCATCCTCAACAAAGCCATGACTGACTGACTGACTGACGGCTGTATGCGGTGTGCGTAGTGCATACATGTACGTACGCCATGAAAGTGTTGTTCTCCACATAAAGAGCCAGCTGCATCCTCATGGCCACCTGCATGGGTATTCCCGTGTTCTGAAACAGCAACCAAAGCAGGACATTCAATTGGCAATAGTATGACAGAAAAATAGATACAAATTGCAATGTAAGCTTTGATATAATGAGAGATGTATAGATCCATAAAAAGAGCACAATGACATTTTTAAAGGAGTAATGGATGCATGACTAACAGTTAATTTTTTAAATAGTTTTAAAAAGTCTAAAAAAAATAGGGGATTGGGATCTGGATGTTGTCGAATCTTCCCACTTGGATCTGCTCCATGGATTTACCCTAGTGAATGAGTTTGATTAATTCAAACAATGATTGGTTTGTTTGACATTGACTCCATTTTCTGTTCACAATGGTATACTTACCGGCTCGATGTCCATAAATGATTCGTGTTCTGTTCTAACTGGATGCAATCCATGGACATTCTGAAATAGACTCGCATCCCCACCTAAATAATGAGGTAGTGCTAATACTGCTGGAGAATCTGCAGATGGAAAACGAAACATTCAGTATTCAGATATTCACTGAAAACAATAAGAAATATGGTATGCAATGTTTTTAAGAACTTTGGTGGGACAGTAATCCCTCATTACTTTATAACTGCACATGTTAATTGTGACTTATACCAGTCTATATAGTGTAGAGGTTAGACCATTTTATAGATTGGTCGTGGATCACAGGTTGGAACGGTAAATAACCCTATGGGTCCCCTGAGTATAGATCCTCTGACCCATCGAGCCTCCGGTGGACACTTAACACTCAGCCACTTCTCACTCCTGTTTAACAAATGCGTGACATTATGTTAAAAGAAAATAATTTGTCCTACTGTATCTACACGTGCTGACATTGAGTACCCCAGATGGTGCGCAGTGGTTGGGGTTGGGGCTACAGAAGCCAACGTTATCGGGAACCTCCTTGGCACTAGCAAGCCACCTGTCGGGAATGACGTATCGGTAAACCTCGATACCTTTGACATCATGCGTGTATTGATAATCCATGAAAATCGACCTGTAGAGTGAGTGAGAAAAAAACATCAAATATTAATTTAAAATTATTAAATAGAATAGTTCCTTACTCATCTGTGTGCATTATTGCTATAATTATGATAACAATTTGATAATGAATGTTTAACGATAAAGTTTATTTGTTTAATGACGCCACTGGAACACATTGATTATTAATCAGCGGTTATTAGATATAAACACAGTTATATTGACACTTGGTCACAGAGAAAACCCTCTGTGCCACATAGGCTACTCTTCTTCGAATAACAGCAATTGATATTTATGTGTACTTTCCAAGAGACAAGATAGCACACACCTCAGCCTTTGATAGACTAGTCTAAGAAATTAGAGACAATCCTTAAATAAGTATGCGGTGGTAGAAGGCTTCCAATAATTGTCTAAAAAACTGTTTGACATTCACTAACCAATGATTAATTAATCAATCTTAAAGCCACACTCCGAGTCTCGAGTTTGAAGATGAATGCCACTGTATGTGGATATTTAATGCTATTTAACATGTTCTTGGCTAATACAGCATTTCTTATTGTTAAAATACAAAATCCTACATTTTATTATTTACAATGTCAATGCATATATCCTATTGTTTTTATTATCCAAACTGTTATATCAGCTTTGGTTTAAAATCATTTGTAATGTACTAAAGTATGTATGGTTGCATCTGTCTTAAAACTTGAGTGTATGCCTTTAAACAATCTGATTAAAATCATCCGCTACCTACAGACAGCGGACTATAGGTAGTGGATGAAGGATCTGATTTTAATCAGATTTGTCTTTAAACATCCCGTGCAAAATTGTTTTCTCACCTGCATGCTTGTGATGAAAAAATGTACAATAATTTTGATGGGTCCACGTTAGGTGTATTGAAAGTTCCATCTGGAATTTAAATTTTTTGATTATTTTGAGAAAAAATCAGTAACAAGTTGTTTGCCAGAAGAAAATTTTCTAGATCTGAACCCCATGTGGGCCACATAATATTATGGATGTTTCAAGCAGCAAAAACGTCACTACTACATACATGCGAGTGTAAACATAAACATTTAGGTTGAACTAGCTTCTGTTATTTATTCCAGTGCCAAGTGTACAACAAAACAAATCAAACTTTGGCACAACCACTACACTATATGTTCAAGCCTCTGGTGCAAGATGAACGTTAAGTCATTGTCTTAATCACTTTATATTAAATGTGGATTATTGGTAGATTAAGATAGTATTTGTTGTGAATGTGATAAACAATAGCATATTAAGCAAGATTACATATAAAAAGGTCAATAATTATTGGAAATAATATCGTCTGTACAATCATTTTGTTAGTTTATCCATATAATTATATATCCATTTCCAAAATGATATATTCTCACTCGTTCAATAAAAACCAGTATATCACCCATATATTAATTTGTGCTATGTGATATACCTACAAACAGAATTGAGAAGATAAATGTGTTATATCAATAATCATAGTAATTCATCTCTTAAGCTCTTTCACTTACCGGAGCCATTGATCATGTTGGCATATGTGCCATTCCAAAATTGTAATGTTCTAAAGAAAAATAAAAGTAAATAAATAATAAATAAATAAATAATACTTGTCACTCGTATATAGATATATCTCTAGAAAAAAAGTTGATTCTATCCATCAAGCAACCCGTAATTTAACATTTTCATAATAATACAATTTACTCAAAAGTAAATAAATAAAAAATAAATAAACAATACTTGTTATTCGTATATAGATATATCTCTAGAAAAAAATGTTGATTCTATCTATCAAGCAAGCCGTAATTTAACATTTTCATAATAATACAATTTACTCAATGGCCTGTGTTTTAAGATACAATGTATATGTTACAAACTTTGCTATATTTGCTCGCTTTAAAAACAAAAATAGTACTTTAACTCCGTTCCAATAAAACATTGACAGATAATTCAGAACGTTGCAATATTATTTGCCTAAAGTATAAATAGTTAAAATATGTTCTTACCTTTCTCTGTTCCATCGATCGACCACTGCAATCCGATCGAAGTCTTGCTTTCCAGTGTAAATATTGTACAGACCATCATCAGATGCATTCCACTGAATAAAAATAACCCAGGCATATAAATATACAAGACCTTGGATTCTATTTCTTCAAATGCCATGTTACCCTAGATACTATTCGAGACCCGGGTACTATTCGAGACCCGGGTACTATTCAAGACCCGGGTACTATTCAAGATCCGGGTACTATTCAAGACCCAGGTGGTGATAAAGTATTTACGGTACTCTAACCGGGAATTAAAATAAGGCGTGCATATAAATTCCATGACTTGAGGTTGGTCTCAAAGTTGTGATAATTACGTTCACTCAATAATACTGGAGCAGATGAAACGTTGCACTACATAAAAGAAAAATTGACCATTGAAAAGTTAATATTCCTTAAATATCTTGTGTACACCTTTGCATATAGACATGTGTCATTTTGTATCCCGATGTATAGTCCACCAACAGTAGACGCACGGATAGGACCAGACATATTGACCATAGATCTACTAAAATATTATCGTTTATGAATTATACCCGATGCAAAGATCACGGTATTCTGAGAGATATTCTACATTTTGGGGGTGGTTTTTTCATGTATACATTTCCAACTCCGGTAGTAAATCAATTGACGGTATGTGTAAATCTACATGGATCAATCTCTACATGGATCAATCTCTACATGGATCAATCTCTACATGGATCAAGCTCTACATGGATCAAATTTGTAGTTATGCAAAAGTACTCAAATTACCGCCATCAGAAATCCGAAATGGTCGTCGAGAAAGTGACTCATATTAAAGAGTCCTAACACATCTTTTGAAGCAAACTTCAGCATAGGATCTTCGTATCCCCACAGGATATCTCTGACTGACACCGTCTTGAAGAGTGTTGAGTTGGTAAAGGCGCGCACATACTCCAGAATCTCCTTGATTATAGCGTACTCGTAGCGAATCAGAGAAGCCGCTGCCTGCATTCAACCAAAACAAATTGAGTAAATTTATTTGTCCTTTATTTGAAATAAATTAAAAAAATATGAGGAATAGAATTCAATCACATAACGACTCCATGTTAAAGTGGTCATAGTTCACATAATCTGATTTTGCTATTTTAACGTTTGTGATTAAATTAATCGATAAACCTTTTTGAATTTTTTTGTTATTGAAATACATGTAGTTACATGTAAAAGCAAAAAATTATATATTATAATACACGACGATCGATATTACGACATTGACAAATACTTAATAGAATGCTAATATATGTTGAGTATGTAATTACTTGTAGGCCTATTGTATCATTAACATTTTGTAGCATTTAACTTTATTTAATTTCAATTTATTTGTTAAGAGATCGATTTACGACATTGGCAATAGGTAAAAGAAAGGTAATACATGCATTTTTAATATATAATTATTTGTATTGTATCACTAACATCTTTAGAAAAATAAATAGTGTCTCTAATCAAGCACTTGTGTGGACTGGCAGCCCTTGCCAACTTAGCCTCGTTCTGATAATGGAATATCAAGCTTGCATACAATTTGAGAAGGATCTAAATTGCCGGACATGCATTCCTGCCGGAATTGCATAAACATGTATACGGTCATGGGCGTCACTTGGTAGGTGACAAGGTGGGATGTCCCAACTGTTGGGGGGGGACTAACATGCATTTTAGTATAAATAACACATATCTCCCCCCAACCCCTCCACACTTTTCTTTAGAAAATGACGCCCATGCATACGGTGGCATCCATCCTCAAACTCGGGAGTGTGCTTTTAATTATGCCAGATGGTTGGCAGCGACAGCAGGCCGATACAGATAAAAGGCTATTATTGACAACAGGCTATTATTGACAACAGGCTATTATTGATAACAGGTTAGTATTGACATCTGATGGAAGTTCTATCATTCAAGTGTCAGAGATAATTTCGTCTGGCGCGTCAGCTGGTGAGAAATAATATTGTCCACCACAATCCGAGGCGTGGTCACGATAACGAGGACTCGTGAATGATTTGACTGGTACCAATCGTGTTCTATCATATCACATTCATATAACGTTAAGTACAAACACCAGTCTAGCGGGTATTCCCAATAATAATTTATACACACTACTAGCTGAACAATCATTTTAACCAAAGTGGTGAGTTGTGCAGTCCTAAGTAAGACACATTTCTGAATAGAAAATCTTATCGCAATGTGTCAACATGTTAGACAAGACGGAGAACATCGAGTCATAAACTTACACAAAATCTGAACAATCTATCATTTATAAGTCTTTGGTAGAACCAACATATAATGTCTTATTACATCTTCTATAATATAGAGCGAGAGAAGCAAATCTAACGTGCATATAGTGCTCATAATTATCAGACGCCTTCATGGGCCGCCCAAGGACTGGTAAAAACTATCAAAACCTTTTATGACAGTCATTCAGGGGCTATTGCATGATATTGCATTGATAGAGATGAAATTCAGGCCTTTCCCCAGGGACTGTTTTAAAGAGCTTACATTTTTAAAATTTTAGCAATAATATTACATGTATAATTTTATGTAAAATCCACGAGTACAGAATGAGATTATGCATTATACAGGGACAGACAACTGAATTTATGGCCCTTACAAAGCCATTAAAATATATCGCAGCGCTTACAATTCCATGCATTAAAATAAATCAAAACGCTTAGTTAAACAGGTAAAGAGTAGGGGAGCCCCTACCCCTTATCATTGTGGCTCTGGGGAAACCTATGATGTTTGATGCACAACCTTAATTTGGCTATGCAGGTGCAAGACCGTAGGCTATGTTGACGTATTTTATGCTTTTTATCGTTTTCACGAAGACCGCAAACAGACAAAAACATTTAATGTATGGTTGTGTTTACGACGGGTGCCACCGCGGTGAGAAGGAAGGATGCGCTCATCTTCCGCGAACGCCTGGTATCATCACTGCTTTGAGTGTCATTCAAGAGAACGTGCCATCTCGGCTTTGTCGTAATATCCCTTTGACTCTGCCTTCTGCAGATGTATACGCATTAAGCCAGTTCAATGTTTTGGTGTTAAGATTCCTCTCCACCTAAGTAGCCAGAATACGGCACACACACACACACACATGTATAAAATGGTAGATTTCATCAGTGAATCGTCCTATAGGTCGTTATGATGCCAAGAAACAAAAAGAGAAACAAAGGAGTTTGAACACAAACACGAATAGTATACTCACCACGAGTGGAACATTGTACGTTGTAAACGTGTCGTTTTCTGGTCCAACAGATTTCTCACGGTCAAAATAATACCAGCTGAGTTGTCGGTATGTAACAGTCGAATTATCATTAAAGGTAATATTAACTTTCTGCTTATCTACCCTGTACCAAAAAAAAGCATCATAAGTATCAACCCTTGTTGTGACTTTGGAATAAACCATAATTATAATTATATTTAACAAGTTAAACAGGTTACTTTTCTTATACTGCGGTTTGATACAGCATACCTGGGGGATTTATTATAGTATTTAGTTAGTTAGTTAGTTATAAACTATTTACGTGCTTATATCCAATTAAGGTTCAAGCAAGTCTGTCGTGGTCACACAGTCCAGCCGCCTCGGCTGTCTGCCCACGACAGAAGTTAGTGTTAGTATGAGAGAGGAAA
>JAULBR010113121.1:0-10116 GCA_032355825.1 Melanodrymia aurantiaca
GTGCACTTTCCCATAGACAGGATAGCACACACCACGGAATTTGATAAACCAGTCGTGGATCACTGGCTAGAACGGAACATAATTATGTTTGTAAATATTATATTATTATACTACCTCAGGTACGATGTATACGGTCTGAGTGAATAAAGAATTGAATTAAAAGAGAAAATACCCCCATAACAATGTTTTGCGCCGCCCGTTGGAGTGTATAACTTACCCTCCCGCCTTGGTCGTGTCTGTAGAGTTCGAAGAGTTTGGACACTTGGAACGGAACTGTGCACACAATGAACACTATCAGCACGGAGAAGAACATCTTCACCACCTGTCAGTGACACACAAATACAGATAGAAGACACCACTGGAACACATTGATTATTAATCAGCGATTATTCGATGTCAAACACATGGCTATATCGACACTTGGTCACAGAAGAAACCCGCTACCACCTGTCAGTGACAAACAAATACAGATAGAAGACAAAGTCTGTTTAACGACACCACTGGAACACATTGATTATTAATCAGCGATTATTGGATGTCAAACACATGGTTATATCGACACTTGGTCACAGAAGCAACCCGCTACCACCTGTCGGTGACAAACAAATACAGATAAAAGACAAAGTCTGTTTAACGACACCACTGGAACACATTGATTATTAATCAGCGATTATTGGATGTCAAATACATGGTTATATCGACACTTGGTCACATAAGAAACCCGCTACCACCTGCCAGTGACAAACAAATAAATATAAAAGACAAAGTTTGCTTAACGACAACACTGCGGAACACATTGATTATTAATCAGCGATTATTGGATGTCAAACACATGGTTATAATTATCGACATTATGTCACAGAAGAAACCCGCTACCGCCACAAAGGCTACTCTTCTTCGAATAACAGCAAGGGATCTTCTATGTGCACTTTCTTATAGACAGGATAGCGCACGCTACGGTCTTTGGTGGGCCAGTCGTGAATAACGGTTGGAACGGGAAATAACGCTACGGTTCCACTGAGGAGGATCGATCCGTAGACCTATCGAATCCCAGCCGCATCTCATCACGTTGTGCCCCGATATGTACATTGCACGGCAATGCACGCCGTATTAAATAAAAAAACATTTAGTTGCAAACATCGATTTCTTTTTTAAATGTTTTAGGATATTAAACAAAAATCCTGGGGAAAGCCCTTGGAATTAACTTACTTTTGTCTTGGACCTTTGTTGTATCGCAGACATGGAAAGCGTGCCACAGCTCGGCACGACCCGGTTAAAGCGAAGTTTGATGATGATAACCGTGTACAGGATCATCATCACTATCATGGGCACCCAGTTGAGCACGACCACCACCAGGCTCCAGTAGGCTCGCTTAGACGTCAGTCCTTGGTCGCATCCCGTCGACGTCATCACATCGGGCCAGATGTCGGTACAGAACCGTTCGAGGTAGTCCTTCCACTGGCGCTCCCGGTACGTGTACATGAACAATAGCGGCATGGCGATGGAGAACGCGGAGATCCAGATTATGATGATGACGACGCTCGCCTTCCGCTGGGTGACACGTGACTTGAGAGGGAAGATGATGGCGAAGAATCGGTCCCCGGCGATGGCCATCAGAGTGAAAACACTGGCGCACATTGCTGCAACTAAAACACATAGAAGACGTGGTCAGAGTGAATACACTGGCGCACATTGCTGCAACTAAAACACATAGAAGACGTGATTAGAGTGAATACACTGGCGCACATTGCTGCAACTAAAACACATAGAAGACCTGGTCAGAGTGAAACCATTGTTGAATCGAATGAATGACGTAAAATTTAAAGACACTCCTGCACGAAAAAGAACATCGGCTACTGGGTGTATGGTACAGTGTATATACAAAGATTTAAAAATGAATAAAAATCAGTGTATATAGAGTTGTTGAATCGAAGTTGAATCTAAGTAGAATTCACTTAGACATAAACCTTATCCACATATAATTGTCTATGACAATACAATATGAGTTAAAGCCACAATACCTAGTTTTAAGACGAATGTCACCGTGCTTGCGCAGATAATTCTATCTGTAGCATATTTCTGGCTAATAATTGTGTATTGTGTTAAAGGGACAGTCCCGACTTTTGAGAAGAGTGCCACCGTACGTGCGCATGTTATGCCATTTGAAACATATAGAACCATATTTATTATTATAATTAACATTTACCTACATAATTATTTACTTACAGGATCAATAATAATTATGCGTATATCCAATGCGTTTGTAGTAGCTTAATAATATTGTGCTTGGACATTTGCCTAGAATAATTTAGTATGTACTAAATTATTTTAGACAAAAGGACACGGTAAGCTACTATAACTAATTTGGATGTCCACAAACTTATACGATATACACATAATAAAATTAATGATATTGTAGGCAATAACATGTACGTACATGTTAATGTTAATAATAAGAAATGCTCTATTAGCCAGAAATATGTTACAAATGGCATAACACGCGTCTTATAAGTGGGGACTGTCCCTTTAATATAACAAAACGTTTTACAAATAGCATTAGCTTCGTAAGTACGGTGGCATTCGTCTTAAAATTTAACCACCCTCCAGCACGAAAAAAGAGATCGGATATTGGGTGTGAAAATAAATTATGGTAAATTCCATTATACGTACTCTGAACAAAGGCGTTGCATTTGCAGAGGAAAGCTCCGAGCACCCACACGTCCGTGAAATCGTCGACAAGGAATATCCACATGGGACCTAAAGCGACCAGCAGGTCCGAGATGGCCAGGTTGACGATGTAGTAGTTGGTCGACGTCCTCATCTTCTTGGACTGCACCACGATGGCTATGACGAGCAGATTGCCCAGGCATGCCATCAACTCGACACCAACCACGACGGCGGCCTTGACGGCTATCTCCCAGTGTGGCACCTCTTTGGGGGTTCCTCTGTAGGGCACCATACTTAAGTCTATAGTCGCGGTCAAGCAAGACATCACAGTAGGTCTGTTCGAATACTTCTCAAGTTGATCAAGAATATCCTGTTCCAAATCTGGTACCAAATGCTTTTCTTGATGCTTTAAAACTTCGCCATTCTATCAAATTAAGCTAACACAGTCATTATTTTCTGATTATCTGTTTTTGGATGTATCTGAAGGAACCACGAATATCCAGTTCGTAATATATTATAGCATAAAATACGTTACTTTGTCGTCTTGTATTGGTGTGAACCATATGGAATCATTAAACATTCGCAAATTTGTCCAGTTAAACCAAAACATACACCATCATGCTTATCCGTTCTTGTGGATCTAATGGACATCAATTATTTACAGAAAATGAAAGAATACACGTGTTCATGCACTTTTGGGAATCTTCCTAATTAAAGCTGATCTACTCTGTGTTCTCATTTCCTTCCAATAGAAATGACGTCTGCTGCAGATATAACAATTGACTCAACCGTCCTGTTCCTCCGATAGGAACTAGAAGCAACGTCTTCTTCAGCTATAGCTAGCACTATGATCATGTTCCTCGGACAGGAAGTTTGTTTCCCCTCTCACAACGAATTCGTTGAATTAGACGCCACACCAGTAAGTGACTTCACTCCATCATCACGTTTCTCAATTAACCAATAGCCACCACAAACATATCAAGAGAACACTTCAAAGAACAGCCCCTCTTGTCTCCCTATCTCGATAGCTGTTACAAAATCTTAATAACTGCTACAGGATATATCAAGTGGAATATGATGACAATGACAAAGTCTTTAAGAAGCCTATAATGTTTTTCGATATGTAACAGAAAACTTGAAGTTCAGTTCAACGTCTAATGAAAGAGATATTAATAGGTTTTGAAATGTTTGACTTAGCAGTAATGATGGATTTGGGAGTCGCCGCACCTGTGATGTCGGGGTCACCTGGTGTCGACTTGGCGATAAGATTCTGCTCTTCATGTTTTTATGATCGATACAAAATAATGCCTCCGACGAAACATAAATAAGGGAAATGACCGGAAAGTAAATAAAGTCCGAGAGTTGGTCTGCTATCGTGGTGACTCAGGGAATTGCTCTATTTCAAGTCTTATCTGTAAGAACCGCTCAAAGAGTTTGTCTTGTGTTATATAGGATTTATTGTGTACACGAATGGAAATAGTTCAATGTCCCAATGCCTAGTTTTAAGAGGAGTGCCACCGTACTTGCGCAGTTAATGTTATTTGTAACATAATTATTATTTCTGGATAATGGTATATTTTGTATTATTCAAATTAACATTTGCTTATATCATAATCTTATTGGTTGATATAGTCCTTGAACTTTTATCTGGCACGTGACAATTGGTCAGTTGGTCAGCATAAATAAACAACAAATAATTACTATACAAACATGTCGTGGACACGACACAGCTCTCAGACGAAGTCAGAGGTTGTGCCCATGACAGGTGTACTTGAACAGTTTGCTGATGGAAGCTCTCCAAAAATTACCCAACCCAACCCTATTATGCCAATGACATGTTCTGCAAAAGCCACTACAGTGTGAGCTATGAGTTTATTTTTATGCATATGTACAGAAAACCTATATTTAAAGTTAAAATTCACAAAATGTCGGAAAAAATACTACAATAGTAGTCTATTTGAAAACTACTGTATGCATTGTATTAAAATGTATTTTTAAGCATAACCAGTTTATTCTAGTTATTTGTATCTGTACTTATGACTGTTAATGTGTCGTTTATCTACAGGTAAGCGTGTTATCTTCTCGATAGCCATAAACGTTGTGTGGTCATGCAGGCGTGAAAAATGGCGGCGAAAGAGCCAATGGTGCTAAGCCGATGGCTATCCGAATTACTGCGCAGGACAGTAAATAGATCTACAGTGGACAACGATCGCATGTCAATGTTTTGAAATGGTGAGAATTAATTTTGTTTAGTACTTTAAATGTATTAAAAATTAAATGTTATTTAGTATATTTAGATAACTATAATTAACGGTATTTTTATATTATTTTCTAAAAGTTGTCGATGGAAAGTAAAGTGTACGAATTGTTACTTATTAAACGCCTCTCTACATGATGAGATATACAATTACTTGCCTCAATATAGACTTCAACTTAATATCTAGACTACTGTTTTAATTAGTAATAATGGGGTTGCTATAAGGGTTTTTTTATGAAAAGGATATGCACCATTGGCTGGAGCGATCATTTCAATAGACATATCAATCTAAAGTTAAATGTATTTTGTAGTAAATTTAATATCTTGACGTTTATAAATGATTGTTCTGTTTGTTCCCTTTGCCCTTTTTTGTGTTTTGGGCTTTAATGCATACAATCCGAACTTAATTTTATTTATAAACATATACAAAATTATTCATTTTGGAAATATGACGTATAGTAGTTGCGTGAGATGTATTCAGTTTTGCTACATCATTTCATTAATGTATTGTTATGTAAGTGGTAAATTTAAGAAGTGTCAGTTTTTAACATTCAATATTGATTTACTGTTTGTCCGTTTTGAACAATAATAGAACTATCGCAGTTAGATATTAGTAATAATAAAAGTGTGTTGGTTTAACGACACCATTGGAACACATTAATTATTAATGAGCGGTTATTGGATGTCAAACGCACGGTTATATGGATACTTTGTCACAGAGGAAACCCGCTGCCGCCATATACCGAATAACAGCAAGGGATCTTTTATGTCTTTGATGGACCAGTCGTGGATAACTGGTTGGAACGAGATATAACCCAACAAGTCCACTGAGGAGGATCGATCCGTAAATCTACCAAGCGTCTCTAGTAAAAAAAAGAAATCATGGGAGACAAATCTTTTATTTTATATTTAATGTGTTCACCCTCTAAAAACAAAGAATTATTGTTATTATTATTATTATTATTATTATTACATGTATTATTATTATTATGATGATGATTATTATTATTATTATTATTATTATTATGCTTATATAAATGGCGACACTCCTGTATAATGGTCATATGACCATCTTAATAGACCATTGTTTAGAACACCTCTAGGGTGTGAGATACCGATCAACACATGGATTACCTTATCCCCTTTTCATATTCTTTCATCTTCTCTTTCTGGTGTTAAACCTGTCTCCTTTATAAACTTAACTTGTACCATATACTTATATCCTTTCTTTCCTTCTTTCTTTATTACCACAATTGTTTCACAGTTTCACTATTGGACCCAAATATAATAAAACCCCATGTTCATTATTAGTTTTTATATACTATAATATTGTATCCATACTTCTCAATACTGTTTTTTTTGTTTCTTTTTTTTAAATATGTAAATTTAAAAAAAAAGAAGAGTTTATTGCCCCAGAAACAGTGTGACAATATCAATAAATACAATACTACTCAATACTTACATAATTATATGTATAATCTTTAGTCTTTAGACTGCAAGGTAGTAATATAAGGGCCCTTCTTTTCATTCAAATTGTTAATGTAGCTTGATGGGTACTTTTGCCTAAATATCAATTCTCATGAGTCATGATTGTGCCAAACAATAGTCCAAGCTATACTACAAACGCATTGAATATACATTATTGATGTTAATGTTAATTTAAATAATAAAAATACACCATTTATAGCTAGAAATATTTTACAAATGACAATATCTGCGCAAGCACGGTGGCATTCGTCTTAAAACTAGGTATTATGCCTTTAAACTTGATTCATACATACAGCTGGACGACGCAATTGTGTGTAACACCAGTCAGAAATAATTTTATCTGACACAAATCGCAATTCAACAGTCATAAAGTTGCTTCGCATGAGCTAATAGTAATAATGATCCACAGATATTTATCTCAAACAAATTCCGGCGTAGAAGGAATGCATGTATGGTAAGAACGCAACTTTAGCAATATCGTAACAAAAATGGGTTAAAGGGAACCACCCACCATTTTTCACTCGAAACTCGCGACCAAATGACACTGTTATAAAGCGAGTTAAATGAAAAATAATTTGCATATAGCAGAAGAGACAATTCTGTCCTTGTTTATTTACATACATATGTAATTGCATGCAATTATTATATGATTACAAACACCACCAGAAATGTCAGTGCCATTATATTACGTAAATTTGCCTGTTTAAATTGTACGAATAAAAACTCCACAAAACACGCCAGTAAAAAGTTCTAACACTTCTAAGGTCACTGCTATTGTCTGAAAATGAAGCAGAGCAGTAACGATTGGCGTTAATATCGGTGACTGGAGGTCTTTAAATAATAATAGTTTAACTTCATGCAAACGCTATTTGGTCTACGTACCTACGCATCTTATTTCGAACCAGACTTGCAATCTTTGAAATATTTTATAGTCATATCACTGTCTGTGAGGAGGAAAAAGAAATAGATTACGGCGGAGGACGAAATAGCAGCAGCAGCAGCAGCAGCAGCAGATGAACAAGCTAGGACTGGTCGTCGTTGTCGTCTTCTTGACATATTACGGCTTTGGAGATGCTCAAGTTTTCGGTACGTCTTGAAACACATGGGCGGATTCAATGGGGTATTAGTCTGAGTCAGTTCCTAAATAAAACAAACCAACTTCATCTTGTTCTCACGGGGCTCCGTGGTGCAGTCAGTGGTTAACGCATAGGGCTTAAGGCTGGTAGGTACAGGGTTGGAATCCCATTCGTGGCATGTGGGATTTTTAAAATTCCAGAACCGACTCTAAGCCAGAGTTAGAGTCCCGCAAGACTTAACGGATAGATGTACTTCCACCGAAAAGTGTCCACGACTGGTGTAACAAAGGCAGTGGTATGTATTGTGGTGTCCTGTATGTAGAAAGTGCATATACAAGATCAATTGCTGCTTATCAAATAGTAGTGGGTTTATTTTCTCTCATACCGGACACGAAGTCGTGGCAGCTGGACGTCATGCCCAGGGTAGACGTGTTTGAATCTCAATTGGATATAAGAACGTAAATAAGTAATAACTAACTAACTAACTAACTAACTAACTAACCAAAGCACTGATGATTCCATAATAGCATGTGTTTGTTAATCCGTTAACTGTCCATCTATAATATTTTCAGAATGTTGGGAAGATGCCAGCATCTTTATATTGGTGGATGATTCAGAAAACACAAAGGTTTCCACTGTTACGGAGAATCAGATGTATCCGCCAGGCGTTGTTGACTTTGTCTCCCAGCTGGTGACCTCCACTGTCCTGGGCGATGTTGTGTTTGCCATCAGTCTGGTCAGTAACACAGTTAGAGACATAACTGACTTCACGAGCGACCAGGTCCAGCTGCTGGATGCAATGAACAACATCCACCCTCAACTCAAAGCTCTGAACGCCGATCTTGGAATAATCAGAATGAGAGAAAAATTTACAGAATTGAAAAGACCCGGTGTAAATAAGTAAGAGTGTTCTTCTTCTTTGAAAGATCCGGTGTAAATAAGTCAGACTTTTCGTCTTCTTCTTTGAAAGACCTGGTTTAAATAAGTCTAGACTTCTTCTTCTTCTTCTTCTTCTTCTTCTTCATTGAAATACCTGCCTTGTGTTCAATAGGGCGTGCGCGCTCAGTCGCTCGCTTGACCAGAGTTTACATCCAACATTAAATGAATGTAATATCTTTTCCCCATCTATAAACCTCGCTCCTCGAGTCACAGTCAACGTTATACCTTGTTCTATTTGACAGATGATATTTACTTTGCTAGCACTCTCTCTATTAGACCACTGTCCGCCATTGCTCAAGCAGGTCAAGCTAAAAGGGTTCACTGAGGAGGATCGATAAGCCCCACTCCAAATCTCGAGTCACAATCAAAGTTATACGTTGTTCTATTTGTCAGATATGGTATTTACATCGCTAGCACTCTCTCGAGCAGACCACTGGCAGCCATTGCTCAAGCAGGCCAAGCTACAGCAGACGGGATCACGTTCCTCGGCGTCAGTTTTGGCGGGAACCTACCAGAAGCAGAACTCAATCTGATGACAAGTGATCCAGCTCGCGTGCTTGTGTGTCCGCGTGCAGATAATTTGACGTCACTCTTACCAGACTTCATACCGACCTGCCCTGGTAAGACGTTCAATAGATAATAATGCATTTAGTTCTTCCCAGAGAAAACAATAAGTTAAGAAGTGTCTTATTTGTGGTTGTCGTTGGATGTCATCAAATAAAAAAATAACTTTATTTATTAAAAAAAAAAAAACCCTGGTTTTGTAGCCACCTTTCCAAAGTCTTTGAAATAAAACTATGTGCCGTGCCATCGAGTGAAAGAACGGATTTAGCCCTTTATTAGGCCTATTCATATGGGCAATGAGATTGGAGGCCATATTTTAAAATTTTGCGCACCCGATATGTCCCTCTAAAAAGTAATATGGTTGGGTCCTTATTGGTGTGCTTCCATCAGAAAATACTCAAACAGCTACCCGACAATACTGTTTAACGTACTATCTTACTGCAATTGTAACGGGAACATCAATTTGGGCGTGCCTCGCAACTCGTTTAGTATTATTTATAGACCACGTATACATACGTTATGAAGTATTCGTTTATTATTTAAAAAGGTAAAAGTGAACGTAAAGTTTATCTGGTGTTGAAGTTACAAATATTAACAATACAAACTGATTATTTTTCAGATCCAAAACCAACAACTACACCAATCACTTCAGGAACAACTACAACTAAAACATTACTTGAGACAACACCAACTATATCTACAAATACAAGAACAGCAACTACTACAACAGTTATACCAATAACAACTACACCAACAACTACTCCAACAACCACTCCAACTACTACACCAACAACCACTCCAACTACTACACCAATCACTTCAGGAACAACTACAACTAAAACATTACTTGGGACAACACCAACAGCTACACCAACAACATCATTCACTTCAGGAACAACTACAACTAAAACATTACTTGAGACAACACCAACAGCTACACCAACAACATCATTCACTTCAGGAACAACTACAACTAAAGCATTACTTGGGACAACACCAACAGTTACACCAACAACATCATTCACTTCAGGAACAACTACAACTAAAACATTACTTGGGACAACACCAACAGTTACACCAACAACATCATTCACTTCAGGAACAACTACAACTAAAACATTACTT
>JAULBR010113132.1:0-10112 GCA_032355825.1 Melanodrymia aurantiaca
TTGGAAAGTTTTATTTTAATGAACGATCGACTTTGAGACAATGGTTAGCTAATTTGTTTTATTGAAAAATTATTTGTGCTTTGTATGTTGAAGTCGCCATCTTGTTGAAAACTTCTCCCTGTCAATGGTAGGAGGGAGAAGTCACTATACTCCCTATAAATCTGACCTAGCTTGGATGTACTGTTGAAAAGACAATGAACAACCCCTGCAATTAACTGCGGCAATCTACAATGCCACAGACTTTTCGATTCTCCACGGCATTTTATTTTGCCGTGGAAAAGAGAGAGAAAAAAAGAAAGTTTTTTTGTTGTCGATTTTTACCTTTGGAATTGTTATTAACCTCAATTAAATTTCATCGTAGTTTTTTTTTACAATACAGTAGAGTAACATTTACAAATATATTAACAAAGTGGTTATCACTATCAGAATAAATATATTATTTAATTATAAATTAAAGGCAATTATTCACCAACCTGTCTTTATACACTAAAATTAGCTTGGTAGAGAATTGGAAAAACAAAATTGTCGACCGTGGAAAATGCAGTGGACTATTTTTTAATTGGAAGGGTTGAATGAAGCGAGAGGGACTTAACACAAGCTAACAATATCAGTGAAGCGAGAACTTACATAGACTCTAGAGGATATTAAGTTTACGTCCCAAGTGAAATTATTTTCATTTGTCACAAGCTTTAGCGAGTGACTAAAATGAAAATTATTTCACAAGGGACGTAAACTTGATAATACAGGGTAACGAGTTTAATATTCTATTTGTTACTCCAGACATTTCATTGTTAAATGCTTTTCAAAACAAATTTCACATTGATGTAACGCTGAAAATGAAGAAGGCGATAAGTATGTATGACGTCATTCTCACAATTTTTGACTTCATATTTTAATAGCGTTGTCGTCAGTGGCTGGAATGGTTTTGACAACCCAATCAAATGAATCGTTATACCAATGTTGTGATATTTCTCACTGAGAAAATATGATTTATATTTCCCCGGTTATGCTTGCCCTCTGGGGTAATAGAGCTTAGTAACAGACCTTCAGTTTTTAAAAATGCTTAGGAGAGTGATTATTGGTTAGGTGAGCAATTTGAACTCCAGAACAGACTTTCAATGTAGATCAATTCTACAAAAATAATTATGTGGGTATTGTTAGTACCGGTATATAACTTTAAAAAAAAGAATATTCATCACATATTTATTATCGTCTGCTTGGGTTACAACCGTGTCGGTATGTACTACGATATAACCGACTGTAAATTTTGAACAGAAAGATAGTTCACCGATCTGGAGGGGACCCCAGGGATTGTAGGGCTACATCGGATCATTTACTATTCTTTTTATTGACATATTTGATGATTTTTTTTCTTGAAATATCTCAAATTTTCTTTTTAAAAATCTTTAACAGGAGTACAGTAATAGAATACTTTTATTATTATTTAAAAAAAGATTTTATTTTTAACAAACGTTACAAAGTGACGTAATATCAACATCAGCGTGTTTTCGGCCAAACGTCTTGAGCTTAAAGCAATCTGTGCACAGAGTTTAGCCACAATGTAGTTCTTTCTAGCAATGTCCACTTGAACTTGTTTTTCACTTCGCTGTACTTTGCTTTAACCCGATTGTCCTCGCGGTTCACTACCATATCTATGGCCATTTACGTAATTTGTAACATGCGGGAAGTCATAAATGCACTTGCGCAGTGCAAACTTCCTCTGAAACAGCTCACGAATACTCGCTAGACTTGCGCAGTGCAAACTTCCTGTGAAACAGCTCATGAATACTCGCTAGACAGATTCTGCCTGTGGCGCGATGGGTCGAGGGATCAATCCTCCACAGCACAAAACATTTTATGGGTTATTTTCCGTTCTAGCCAGTGATCCACGACTGGTTTATTGATTTCCGTGGTGTGTGCTATCCTGCCTATGTGGTGGCAGCAGGTTTCCTCTGTGACCATGTATCAATAACCGCTGATTTATAATTGATGTGTTTCTAGTGGCGTCATTAAATAAAACACTTTACTTTACAGTGCCTTTCATTCACTACTAACATTGGGTTACGGTGTGATTCTGACCGATGATTTGCACCATACATCAAATTTCTTCAAACTGTGATTGAATGTTACCATATGCAAGCATTTTAACCTCACAAATTTGCTGTCTGACCAGACACTATATTTATATAATACCTGTAGACGGTATCTATAGGTGAACGTTTCAGCTTCTTTTATTTTTACTTCCATTTCGACTGCGGGTCATGTAACAGACTACTGTTAAACTTAAAGTGTCATTAGAAACAATAAGGGAGATAATATCATTTTGCTTATGGGACTAATGGGTAACAAATAAAAATTAGTTTATTTTTCAGGGTTGACCACCCTGTAAAAAGGAGACTTGCACCTTGATTATGGGTAAGATGTATACTAAATGCGAAATAACAAGCGAAGATAGATCAATTTTATGTTGCATCTAACACAAAAACATGTAATCACTATAATATAGCTATAACTATTATTCATACCTAGAAAATGTTATATAATAATAATTTAATATACATGATATAATAGTTATAGCTATTTGTCATAGATATAAAACATGTAATGTAATAATAAATATGACAGTTGACACCCATTTATCTCTGGAGATATGAGGTGGTATTTATATGTAAATTAATTTGGCGATATTGATTTACTATATATGTCACTAACTACTATGTAGAAATTTCACTAACGGTACTAGACTAAGTACAAATAATTTTACTTGTAAAAAGTTGTAAAGAGAAATATGTGGAAAATGCATGTACCGTAGATCCCTTCTTGAATGGAGGCTAAATATATATTTTTTTTAATGTCTTCCTTACTACATTAGATGTATATGTTTTATAAAGTAAGGCAGGTTTACGCTTATTTTGAAGTCTACACTGCACAGTTCAACAAGTGAATCAGGTACTACAGACTGAGTATATAAAGTAAAGCAACATGAAATTATGCTAATAAAAAGGAATTTATTCTGTATGCAAAAAGAAACCATTTCAGTTGATTTTATGTTATAAAAATATCTGCAATTTCATGTAAGATTTTACCATATTCATCTAATAAAATAGTTTATATTTAGTAAGTTTTGACATACAGGCATGTCCTAAAAATAGAACCTGGGTCTGAAATAGAACCCGGATCAACCTGACTGCATCTGAAAAAAATAGAACTTCCCAGGTTGTAATCAAGTATTTATGGTACAGTGAAACCCCTCTAAACCGGACCCTCAGTAAACCGGAATTCCCTCTAAACCGAACATATTTCAAAGTCCAAGACAACCTTATGTGCTGTATTTAAACCGAACACCCCTCTAAACCGGACATTTTACTCTGTCCCAAGAGTGTCCGGTTTAGAGGGATTTCCCTGTATTTGATTGTTCTGAGTGGTGACAACAGGTACATGTACCTGGTAATATGCATGTAAATCACGTTCTGGCATACATGTACATTGTATGCCTATGCCCATCTCATTAATTGTCACCAATCCACTGGTAAAGATAACATATGAGTGCCCTTGTTGACCTTTAGCTGTTAACTTTTGCATGGAGTTAATCTGCCCTGTTTGACATGTATTGCAGTCAAATATGTATTGGAGTCATGCATGCGTGTACGTGTAAGCTGTCCATGTGTGGGGTTAAAGGTTGGGTGTGTTCAAGTAAGAATATCTAGTGAGTATACCCAAGTGCAAACATTATCTCAGGCCACTGACCATCTAACATCATAGTTTATATGTTGAAACATAATTATGCAGTTGCTATTCCTGCTTAGCCTACAGTAGTGTGTATCTAGCACATTCTGTAGATATACTAACTTTGACTTTTAACATGTTTTGAGTAGAATACAACCTGTTACCATTCGTGCTCAGTGGGTGTGTGACTGTTGGCAAGTATAAATATATAGGCATTCACATTTATCCTCGACCGGCGCAGTGGTTAACACATCGGGCTTAAGACTGGTACTGGTAGGTACTGGGTTCGAATCCCATTTGTGTCATATAGGATTTTTAATCCCAGTACATTCTCCAACCCACAATGAGTGCTTCGCAAGGCCTTGACCATGACAGATGTGTTTGAACTTAATTGGATATAAGCATGTAAATAAGTTATAACTAACTATCCTACTCTTCAGTTATAAAATATCAACATGCACCAAATGAACCCAGTTTTAAATCTTATTTAAACACCCCAAAATTTGCATTTTGTCCCGTGTACTGTGTATTGAATAAACTTGTCAAAGCAAATGTTTTGTGTTATTTGTTACAAAGTATGAATGAACAATAATTATACACACAGATATTCTCAAACATATCACTGATACAAATTTCATTTCACACATGCTCACATAATGTGGTTAAAAACAAAATTCATGAACATTGCATTGACCTATAACTTTTATTTTTATTGATTTATCATAAAATGATGATTACAACGCACTTACCGGTATATTTTATCACTGTCACATCTGTGACCAATGAATTAACACTGATGTATAAAACAATGAACGCAGCCTGAAATGATGTACACTGCAAACAATATTATACATGTTACAGTGTCTATTAATGTCAAGTGAGTATGTTCAGGTTTATATAGTACATTTAGCAAGTGGACAAGATTTTCTTTTAGCAAATTTTCCAAAAATGTGGGTAATTTTTAGAAATAAAAAAAAAAGATGTCAATTTATGCCAGATATTATCCAATTACCAAACAAACAACAGGTGAATGCTTCAGTACAGAAAACGTTAAGCAGAATATATCCTGGATAAATTCTACCATATTGGACTTTTAATTGTTATCATTGTTAGTAAATATATGCGTAATTGTAATTTTCGCAGTTAAATGACAAATATGAAGATTATAGACGCCAATAATACTCATTTTACAGAACAAAACAGGCCGTTAGTTTAGGTTTGAGGTGAATGAAGGATCAATCCTCAGTGACAGTTAGGATTAATTTTCTTTCCCATTGTTATTTTTGTTCTATTCTAACCAGTGGTCCACAAGGCCTGGTACATTAAAGGTTAGTGAATATACTCCCAGTTTTATCTGTATGTAGAAAAATACATACATTTATATAAGAAATACTTATTATACAAAGCTTTATTAATATTTTCATTTGCTAGTCCACATGTTAAAGCAGTAGCCGAGGAGCAAAATCTAGTAGCCCCGGGCTGCCGGGTATGGGATTTATCCAACCCTGCACACTGAAAGGGCTGGGCAGACGCACAAATTGATAGCATTTCATCCGGGCTATGTTCATACAACATGTATTGTTGTTGATCAGTGATTCAACTGTTGTCCATCATGATATGATTATTAGGTTAGCTCAAGGTTTGTTTATGCTCACTGTCCTGTTATCCATTCCAAAGTGTTGATCATATATTTATAGTGATTTCCTTTATCATGTTTACATACATTCAGCAATCATTGGTCACATTGACAACAAGTTACTTCTGACATTGTCAGTTAAAAATTGAAAACATGAGCTCTACACATGTTATAAATGTAAGTTTATATAATACTAATATATAGTGTAATACAGTTTTGTATGTCACAAATAGATTTTACACTATTGGCGATAAAAGCAGTTTTTAATTGATGGCTATTACAATGTATTTAAATAAATACAAAGTCTTTTATTATGTAGTCTGGTGGTTTCATTTAACAAACTTGTCTTTTATCTTTATTTCACATATATATGTATTTCACAATTGCTTGGTCGACTCAAGCATATTGAAACTAATACATGTATTACTTATTCATGAGGGTGTGCCTTTTTCTTTTGTTTTTACAAAATCTGAACCTTCAAAAGCCAAAAACAAAACAATAATTACAATGTTATTTTAATTAAACAATTTGTTCCATAAGGCTGGTTATTACCACTCGCCACCCAATCCATTTCTCCATCACATTGCCAACTGGTTTGTTATGTACTGGCATTTATTAGAAATGTTTTGTCGTGGATTTGAAACCTCATACTAATAGGCTATAGCATGTTCTTGTGTGTGCAAATGTATTTCAGTTCTATTGTTTTGTCATGTGTGTGAGACCTACATGTTTGTGTAATTTGCTGGATTTCATTAAATTTATTTTAGTATAACATAAGTTACATTAACAAAGATGGGAAAGATAGAAATGTTCATTTAATGACACAACTGCATGTATTACCTGGTATGTGTAATACATATTGTCATTGTTCAAACGATTGTGCATATATGCCAATTTAAGTAGTAATTATAATGTTTTAACTTCATTGTTCAAAACAATTACAAGTTATGATCATGATAAATATTTACTAGAAGACTTGATTACTTATAATATTTTCTATAAAATTAAGATCAAATTTTGTAAATACAACTCGTATTGACACAGAGATATGTTGACAATGTATGAGTAATGATCTTTCCTGAGTGTAATTAATGTCCATCCTGAGCTTTAGCAAGGGACTGAAAACATTAATGTCATGAGGGACAGATAATCTAATTCTGAGTATCGATTAGGTAATTGTATTTATTACCCATAGTCATTAGTCAAGCATAAATAGTTATTAAGACATGGAAATGTGGTCGTCCTATACAGCAATGACTAAACACTCGAGTTCACATGCATCAAAATGTAATCTGTTTAAGTGTTAGCTAGAAGGCTTCTACTCTATTTTTAAATTGATAGTGTTTTGTTATGTCACAAGGTTCAAGCAAAATGCTATATTTCCATTTGGATGTTATAGAAAAAATAATATTCTCTATATATTTTGTTTGTTTAACGACACCACTGGAACACATTGATTATTAATCAGTGGTTATTGGATGTCAAATGCACTGTTATATCGAAACTTGGTCACAGAGGAAACCCACTGCTGCCACGTAGGTTACTCTTCTTCGGATAACAAGGATCATTTACGTGCACTTTCTCATGGACAGGATAGCACACATCAAAACCTTTGATAGATCAGTAGTGGATCACTGGTTAGAACAAGAAATAACCCAACGGCTCCTTTGAGGAGGATCGATCCTTGGACCCATTGTGCCTCAGGCAGATACTCTTATATTATGCTATTTCCCACTCATAGATGTATGGATGGACCTCCATGCATGTGTTGGGTGTGCAATGTTTTAAATCTCAGTCTAAGGAACATGGTTATAATTTTGACCTGCTTCCTGTTTCTTCTTTGACCTCTACTGTACAGGAAATGTTTGTGTAAGTATATGTAGACATACATGTACAGATAGATCTGTGAATTAACACCACATACAAAATGAACAAAATATGGTTTGCAACTTGTATTAAACAATGTCCATTTTGCTTAAAGACGAAGAGAAAAAAATATAGAAAGAAAAGCAACATATATATACCTGTTAAAATTTTATGTAAATTATCAGTTTCATTTAGGCCAAGTTATTATGCAAAGGACAATTATGTGTTTCGTTATTCATACTGAAGACTGGTTTATATATATATCTATTCTGTTCTCATTTAGGCTTACAACACTGACCAGTTTGAAAGAAGCATCTTACATTATCATATATGTTACTTTATGTACCGTAATTATGACTTATAGTTTTGTCTTTATGTATTGTAGGTCAGCCGAGTTTTACAGAGTACCTCTGCTATGGAACAAGATGAAATGATAACAAACAGAGTGCGGCAGAGGAAACTGGAAACTACAAATGGCGACGCTCATGATTTGGTGAAATCACTTGACGGTCATAAGGACATGAAGCAGTTGCGCGAACAAGACCGCCTCGAACGCAAGGATTTTGTTTTATGGCGCAGACCGCTGTGGACTTTCCTTTATTTCATACTTGAAGCTGGCTGCCTGTTTAATGTCGTTGGATTACGGTAAATTTGTATTTCAGTTATTGTGACTGTAATACAGTAGGCCTTTTGTTAGTTTCAGAATGATATAATTCCTATTCCAGCTAGTGATTCACAACTGGTACATCAAAGGCTGTCAAAATGTGTGCATAAAAGAGCCCTCTCTGGTAGCAGCTAATCAGTTATAGGTTTCTTCTTCACTTATTTGTCAAAATAGCCATGTGTTTGGTGTCCAATGGCTGATGATTATTAATCAATATGCAAAGGAACTAACTAATTTATTTAATCTTTATTACAGTTTTTTGTCTACAACTCTGATATATTGAAATTTTATGTGTTGGGATATATTTAGGCATAATTGTATGCAGCTCAGAACTGGGTTGAATTTGTTATGGTCGTCGAAATGTTGATTTGTTTGCAGTGGAACATTTGAATGTAATCAGTGAGTATCAAAAAGATGTCTATGATATAAGGTCTCACTGTTGCAATTTAAATCGGGTAAGCTGTGCCACGGCAGAATTTTTCAAGCAGTATACATGTACACCTGTATATATATATATATTTTTGTTTTTCAGATTATGGAAGAGGAAGAAAACGGTTTTAATGGTGTTATTGATAACTGTTCTTCTATCTGTTATGTATTTTATGGAAGGGTCACACCAAATGGTAAGTATTAGTAGGCTAAGCACTTTTTATTTATTTTTTTATAATAATATTTTGTAATATATCTTTATTTTGTTATGGCCATAACAGCTGAGAGAGGGAAATCAATATAAAGATACATAATAATGAGCATAACAAAATGTTCTGCCCCATTGGAAAATCCTGCTAATTTCGGTATTAATTTTGATTAGAATATTTCATGTTTTTTTGGAGGCAGCTTTTTTGCCGATTTGTTCCTAAGTTGATGTAGGTAATGTTAGAATGCTTAGTGCACAGACCTACAGTATTATCATATGGTAGTTAACAAATCCTACTTGTTGACAGTAAAAATAGGGTCACTCGGTTCACAATAGCTCATTTGTGCATTTTGGTTTCCTATGCAAATGAAGTTTTTGCCTAGTGAAAATAGAGTCATAAATGTCAAAGATAATACTGCACTCATACATATAGCTGACATATTTTACTTTCCTGCTAAACTTGGGTTATACAATGATGTACATGCATGAAGTCGGGTCTATTAACTGTCACGAACCATGCTATAATTCAATTTCATAAAAATATTAACATGTGAGCACAATTATTCTGTGGTAATTTTCATATAAAAATGTTCAGGATTAATACATAACATTGCATATGCATTGTGTAGGTTAACCTATATTTGATATAAACCTAGTGTGCTGAAGTTTTAAATAATTATGTTTTAATGTTCTTATTCAGCCTATAATACTGATTAATATACTGGTTTACTCCTAATAAGAACACACATTGCATGAAATATTGTTTTACAGTTGGTGGCTCTTTTAAGAAAACACTTTCTATGGAGTGCATATTGGATTGGTCTTGGTATTTTGTCATCAGTTGGTCTGGGAACTGGACTCCACACATTCCTCCTTTACTTGGTGAGCATTCGTAACTTTCTAACACTTTCTATATATTTTTTATTCTATGCAGCAATTTGACATTATTTTCTTTAATTTGTTGGTTTGAACAGTCATGATGTAAATACTATATTGTCTGGTTTTGCAGGGTCCTCATATAGCATCTGTGACTTTAGCCGCCTATGAGTGTATGTCTATTGATTTTCCAGAACCACCATATCCTACTGAGTGAGTAATTTCACAAGTAAACACCTTTGTAGTTAGTGTAATTACAGGGAATAATTACCAAGATAAACTATTGCATTTTGAGAAGAATTTTCACTTAAGTGACTGCTAACCAATCCTAGTTTAAAAACACATCTTTATTATTGATTAAATTCCCATTATTTCCAATTAATCGGTAGTGACAATTGTTTCAAAATAGTCTCAACCTTTCCTTTCACAAAAATAACTAAATGTAGTGGTCAGAATGCTTCAATGGTTGATTTTTAGTTATTATTGTTTGTGTTTTATTGAACTGTAGGATTGTGTGTCCCAATGAGGAGCAGGCCTCCATGTCTCTGTGGATCATCATGAGTAAAGTGAGGCTAGAAGCTGTCATGTGGGTACGTTATTATTCCCTTGATTCTGTATTATCAATCATACATCAGGGTTTAATCTACCATGCAATTTGGGGCCGGTTACCGGCCCCATTCCCCTAGGGGGAATTCCCAATTTGAAAA
>JAULBR010113143.1:0-10112 GCA_032355825.1 Melanodrymia aurantiaca
GTCGTGACGTCACTCCTTCGTTCAGCCTACGAAAAATTATGACGTAAAAGGTAGCAACGGCTGTCTACCTTCTGAGCGAGACCAAATAACTAATGAAAAGGGCGGATTAGCATCTAGGGGACGTGTGTTAGACTATTTTTCTAGCACCCCTTTCTAGCACTTTTCTACGGGTTGATTGTGCTAGAAATGCATTTTTCTCTCACGGGTGTATCACTAACCGCAATGAAACAAATTTAAATTTGATCTTACCCCTATTGATCAAAACAGAATTCAGTAGGTATATAAAAAGTCAATTGTTAATATATCATTGAAAGAAGTGCTGTGCAATTTGTTTATTGTCTTGCAGGCGACCAATCAAGTATTGGGGAGCCATGTCCCGTTGCCCACTACTGTCCCGTTGGAACATCGGTCGAATTAGCATGCCCTTCAGGAACGTACAACAATGTGACCGGACGTGGAGAGTGTTTCGGCTGCCCTGCTGGCTACTTCTGTCCAGAGAAAACCGAAAACTATGCACTGTTCCCATGTCCTGTGGGACACTACTGTCCAAACAACACCAAATATAACAACGAGTATCCTTGTCCAAAAGGATTTTATCGCAACTTCCCTAAAGGCCAGATGGTTGAGGATTGTTTCCCATGTCCTGGTGGTCAGTATTGTCAAGTGGAAGGGCTAAGCGAACCAACTGGAGAATGTGATTCAGGTAAATATAGAATGGTATTCCTGACACAATTATATACTGGCCGCCGTGGCGTAGTGGTTAACGCATCGGGTTTCAGGCTGGTAGGTACTGGGTTCGAATCCCATTTGTGGCATATGGGATTTTTAATCCCAGTACCGACTCCAACTCAGAGTGAGTACTCCGCAAGGATCAGTTGGCAAGTGTACTTCCACTTACACCGACTAGTGTGTACAACTGGTTTTACAAAGGTTGTGGTATGTACAGTCCTGTCTGTGGGAAAGTGCCTATAAAAGATACCTTGCTACTTAACTATTTTGAGTGATGGCTTTCCTAACACTAATTTCTGTCCTGGACAGACATGCTTGAACCTTAAGCACATAAATAAGTTATAACTAACTAAAATTATATACTGGTTCAGTAAGTACAGTGTGTGCCTGATGTATGTGAGGTAGATCAGTTATGACCATTGGTTCTTTTTCTGTGGTGATCCATAATTGTGGGAAAGATACCTTGCTGCTAATCAAATAACAGTAGTCTATGAGGTGATACGTTTCTTCTGGGAACCATTGGTATTCTTCCTGTTCTTGTCAATGGTCCACAACTGTTGCATCAAAGGCTGTGGTATGATCTGTCTGGTAAATTTCATATAAAAAATACTTCGCTGCTAATCAATAAAAGCTTAGCCTATGTTGTAGACTCATTTGAAACCATTTGTCAAAATTAATGTAGAACTTGACATCCAATAGCCGATTATTAACCAGTATAAACTAGTGATGTCCTTATACACTTTTATCTTTTTTTCTTCAATGGTTGATGCAGAAGATTTATGCTTTGAGTTAATTATTTTTTAAAGGAGCACAGCATAGTCCAGCGGTAAAGCGTCCACCTGTGGCTTGATGGGTTGAAGGATCGATCCTCCTCAGGGGACCTGTTGGGTTATGTCCTAATCCAACCATTGATCCACGACTGGTATATCAATGGCTGTGGTGGGAAAGTGTGCATTAAAGATCCCTTGCTGTTATTCAAAGAAGAGTAGCCTATGTGGCGGCAGTGGGTTTTCGCTGCGTTTGACATCCAATAACCACTGATTAATAATCTATGTGTTTTTAAACAAACTAACTTTATCATAAATTTGATCTTTTTTAAAACTCAGGTTATTTTTGTGTGAATGCCGCCTGGTCTAGCACGCCGACAGACTATAACAACTACACTTACGACGACTGTCTGTGTCCAAGCAACTCAACTGGTGGTCAGTGTCGCCCGGGATTCTTCTGTCCAAAGGGTTCGAGTGAGCCAACATCTTGCACTGAAGGACAATATTGTGCCACCCCAGGTATTTCAAAACATCGCACTAGCATTATTAATATTAACCTATAAGCCATTGCAACACCTTGTGCTGAATTAAAATATGCAGTCCAAGGTAATTAAAAATATCGTATAGGCATTATTAATATTAACCTACAATGTATAACCCAATGCCTTGCACTGAATTACAATATTGTGCAACCGAAGGGATTTCAAAACATCGCACAAACATTATTAATATTAACTTATAAGCCAACGCCTTGAACTGAAGGGCAATATTGTGCTACCCCAGGTATTTCAAAACATTGTACAAACATTATTATTATTAACCTGTGAGCCAACATTTTGCACTGAAGGACAATATTGTGCAACCCAATATAGGACATTGAACAAGACTGTTTGAATATTTGACGTATTTCAGGTTTGGCTGTGGCAACTGGACCATGTCTATCTGGGTACTACTGTAACAACATGGCCACGCGTGAGGATCCAACGGACGGTGTTACAGGAGATGTCTGTCCCCCAGGAAGATATTGTGGTAAGACTCCACTAACGTTTTTACTTGTCTATAACTTCTGTTACATGCTTAGAATTATTGCAGTTGGGTTGAAAATACATTTTATTTGGGTAAATTATCATAATATGTAATTCTGTGAAAAAGAAGAATAAAAAAAGACTATTAATGTCAAGCAAGTTAAGGACTCAATTACGATGTTTTGCATCAAACGTTTCCACTCTGCTTTATCTCCAGACAATAGCGTCACCTTAGAAAGTTACTGTGTTAACTATCCGGGTGCATGTTTTGACAATCGATTCATATGTTGTAGATCTAGGAATTTTCATTAATATAATGATTTTTTGAAATGTCTGTTGATGTTTGTAGTCATATATAATAAATGTATTTAATTATGTAAATAAACAAGGGTAGTGTTTTTGCTTCTGTTTATATGCAAAATTCATTTTCGTGTGACTGGCTTTACTTTTTCTTTACGTAATCGCACTTTTTGTGCCAAAATGATGAGTAATTGTCTTTAATCTTTTTATTTTTCAGAGTCTGGCAGCACGTCTAACCAAGCCAAGTGTCCTGGTGGCACGTTTTCCAACAACACGGCCAACAAGATCGTGGGTGACTGTATGAACTGCACCCAGGGTTACTACTGCTCTGACCCAGGTGGACTCTCCACACCAACTGGCCCTTGTGATGAAGGTATACTAACATTTTATAACAATCATTGCAGACAGTTTCAAACTCTTTAAGATAGATCTGTGAATATAAAACTTAATTGTTTTTTAAAATGCTGACACATCTCATTATATGAACAAAGTTTGTTTGAGGGAGAGGCATTATTAATCCAAATTTTGTGTGGACCATGACAATGAACTGACGATTTCCTGCTTTAAAAAACGTCACTTTTGAGTATCAAAATCAGTCCCCATTAAATATTGTTTCCCAATGGAAGGAGAGTGGATGAGGCTTGGATCATAGAAACAAAATTTTCGGATAGATATGTGTCTGAATTTTGAGACAATTCCATTATCACACTGACAGTTTATAATTCATTGTAAGATGCAGATCTATTACTCTAAATAATTTTAACTTTTCTGACATTGAGTGTTTTGAAGTTTTTCTTATATTTATTTGAACACATTGAACGATATATCTCTTACGGTAACTGTTTTGAACTTTTTGTGATCCTTCAAATGATGTAATAAATAATAATTTCTATGAATTTCTTCTATTTGTGAGTATTTTACTATAATTCAAAGTGTCACTAATTCATAATTTGTCTTTAGGATACTATTGTCCTCCTGGCCAATCACAGAGCAATCCATTCGCGTGTTCAGCTGGAAACTACTGTCCAAACGGAAGTGTTGAGGAAATACACTGCCCTTCTGGATCATACCAGGACCAAGTTGGTCAGGGTCAATGTAAAGAGTGTGTGGCAGGTTAGTGTTAATACATGGAACATTAAACACTTTTGATTATTATGTATATTATTATCTGGGTTCCCATATTACTTGCATTTCCCAAAGGTAATTGGAACTACCGGAGAGGCCCTAATAAGTTAGCAAACTTGTGATCAATCCTTTTGTTATTTACAGGATACTACTGTGATGTAGCAAACAACCTGGACTCTTATACTTCATACCCATGCCCCAAGGGACATTACTGTCCCACTGGCACCAAGTGGGACACTCAGTATGGCTGTCCTGTAGGAAGTTACAGCCCAAACACCAAGCTGGAAACCGTAGAAGAATGTTTGCTGTGTGACGCTGGCTCGTACTGTAGCAATGTTGGCTGGACCAATGTAACAGGTATGTAACAGGCTCAAAACTCGTCCGAAACATATGGTGGCCCAAACAAAAAATTTGGGCCACTAAATGTTCATTTGTTTTTGATAGCCCAAATGAAAAATAAGCATATTTAAGCTTTTAAGTAAAGGAAAATGTGCACTGTGTAGGTTAGTATACAACTGTAGTGGCTCTTGTTATAGAAAAAAAAGGTCGCTCAAATAATATTTTTGGGGCAACTAACCCATAATTTTTTTAACATCTCAGCACCCAAACGGAACTTTGGTCGCATTTGGCGACCTGGGCAAATGCGACCTGGCGACTGTCCATTTTGAGCCCTGAATAGATTACTGTAAACTGAGAAACATGCGCTTTTGGGCATATTCATGCACACAAAAAAAAACATGTCACAATACAGTTTACGGTACTACCGATATTTTGTGTTTAAGTATTCGGGGCTGATTTTTTTTTTCAAAAATGTATGTGTTTTTAGCAGATTATGATGCAATAACCACATCTGAAATTTGATATTGCTACATTAAATTTTTGGTCCAAGCTTTAATATTCAATGTGCTTCAATGTTATCATTAAAAACATTTTTTTTTTTTTATGATACTACTGTTGTTTTGTAGGAGATTGTGATGCAGGCTTCTGGTGTAAGAATGGCTCAACTAGTACAACCCCAGTTGATGGAATGACTGGAGACCTATGTCCCGAGGGACAGTTTTGTCTCGCCGGAAGTCCCACGCCTGATCCTTGTCCTGTGGGGACCGTGTCCAACAGCACAGGCCTTAAAAGTGCTGCAGAGTGCCCAGACTGCCCTGGAGGTTACTACTGCGATTCAACTGGTCTGAAGGAACCCACAGGACCTTGTGCTCAGAGATACTACTGCAACGGAAAGTCAACAACAGCCACTCCTACTGATGGAGTCACTGGCGATCTTTGCACTGTTGGCAACTACTGTCCAGAAGGCACAGCTGTGCCCAAGAAATGCCCTGATGGAACTTACATGACAAACACAGGTGCTGATCTTTGCTGGAACTGTACAGCTGGACACTACTGTGTATCAGGAGGAACACCAGAGGTTTGTCCACAGGGTTACTATTGTCCTGAAGGAACTGGAAAGGTCTGGAAGTCCTGTCCCCTCGGTACGTTCAGCACAAACACGGGACTATGGATGGCAGAAAATTGTACACAGTGCACGGGAGGCTACTACTGTTCTGAGACCAATGCTACCAGCGTTACTGGTGAGTGTGAGGCTGGTTACTACTGCACCCAGGGATCGAATTCACCAACTCCTGATGTCAATACAACTGGAGAATCTGGACCTTGTCCTTCTGGTCATTACTGCTCAGCAAAGACTGTCACACCAACGAAATGTCCATTGGGAACCTTCAACAGTAATACGAAAGCTGTGACTGAGTCGGTCTGCACATTGTGCTCATACGGAAAGTACTGTGGAGATGAAGGACTAGGGGAACCATCGGGTGAATGCTGGGCTGGATTTTACTGTCTTCTTGGAGCGAAGTCTCCCAACAACCCATCACTTGACAGCACTGGAGGTCCATGTCCTGTGGGCCACTACTGTCCCAACGGAACATCATACCCTCAGGGCTGCAGTGCAGGGTCATACAGCAAGGTGACTGGTCTATCAGAATGTGTTCCATGTCAAGCAGGATTTTACTGTCCAGAGAATGCTACTGACTATTCCGGTACCGAGTGTCCAAGTGGTCATTACTGTCCTGAAGGAACGGCGAATCCAAACCAATTCCCTTGTGAGAAAGGTTCGTACAACAACTACACACAAAAACAGACTAAATCAGACTGCGTGCCCTGTGAACCAGGAACCTACTGTGTGCAATCTGGCCTGACTTACCCCACTGGTTATTGTACTGAGGGCTGGTACTGTGTAAGAGGTGCGTGGTCAGACAAGCCAACAGACATCGGAAACTTTACGGCATCCAACTGCTCCTGTCCAGCTGATTTGACTGGAGGTCAATGCCAGCCTGGTCAGTACTGTCCAGTTGGATCAAGTGAACCAAAGGCCTGTCTTCCAGGTGAGATATTTTATGTTACTAACATTTAACTTCCTCTTACATGGTTAAACGGGTAATATTCGTGACCATAAATTTTCGCAATTTCACACAACCAATGAAGATACAATTTGTAATTTTTGCATTGCAATGATACCATTCTTATCATTTTTAATGGTTATCATTGCTAGTAATTATTCACGAGATTGTTATTTTTGTCGTTAATTTACTAATGTGAAAAATGCAAAACCTACAAACATGCAAATATAATATTTTTGAGGTTGCCCTTTTACCCTTGAAAACAACGAAAATAATAATGCACGAAAATTTCCGGTTATACGATATAAAAAAAAAAATTGACAAATTTTAATAGATGATGCACCCAAGGCTCAGAAAGTATCAAGCATAATAATAATTTGCCTAATATGTATCTTTCTGTTCCAGGCTACTACTGTGAGACATCTGGTCTGGCCAATGTGACCGGACCCTGCTCAGCAGGATACTACTGTACCCTAGCTGCTGTACGACCTGACCCACAGGGAGATGCCACGGGAGGAACATGTCCTGAGGGCAACTACTGTCCAGTTGCTACCGGTGACCCGGTCAAGTGTTCGCCTGGCTACTACTCAAATTCGACTGGAAACACTGTGCCTGCTGACTGCCAACTATGTACATCAGGTCAGTGACTTTCTACATGTTTTAAATGCCCTTACTGTCAATCATTGCTTTGGAAAATACTTCCATTTTATTTCAATTCTTATGAAAAAGACACAAAAGTTCTCATTGAAAAAATTATATAAATATGAATTAATTTTATTCTGTACTTGAAAGTTAGCTATATTTAGCTTTATCATAATTGTATCTGTGCAAAGTGTTCTTGGATAACTGATTTCCTGATAGTAATTGTTATGGATAGTGGTTTATTGCATGAAATATTTTGTAGTAAAAAAGATATAATTGGAAAATTGACTATTGGTCTGAGCAGTTGGATAGCTGAATGATGTGTCTGTACAGTAATCTTTTATAAAAATAAATTGAAATAAGAAAAGATTATTAAAATACATGTCGCACTAAAATATTAAAATTATACTGCTTTTAAATAAAATAAGAATTTTAGAGGAGAATGCATTTGTTTTACTAAAACACCCACCTCTTTTAAAATCTTGGCTGTATGCCTGAATAAGCCAATAATTAGTAATAATGTACTAGATATATACAACATGTATATAATTATAAATATATTTTTAAGGTTCGTATTGTGAAAGCTATGGGCTAGTGGAACCGACTGGTCTTTGTGATCCTGGATACTACTGCCCTGAGGGACAGAACATTAAGACGCCGTCTCAGTACGCTTGCACACCAGGACACTACTGTGTGCAAGGCAGCTCCGACCAACAGGCTTGTGCATCCGGCACCTACCAAGATGAATTTACTAAGGTGAACTAACTACAATGCTCTACCATATATGTTTGTTTTTTATGTATATTTTGTTTGTTAAAAATGTAATAAATACAGTTAGATCTGTTAGAAAGGCTACTTAAGGAAAATGTGGTCATTATAGTTAGTTAGTTATAACCTATTTACGTGCTTTTATCTAATTAAGGTTCAAGCACATCTGTCATGGTCACGCTGTCCAGTTGCCTCGACTGCCTGTCCAGGACAGAAGTTAGTGTTAGTATGATAGAGAAAACCTGCTACTCCTATTTGAAAAGTCATGGATTACTGGTTCAAATGGGACATAGCCCAATATGTCCAATGATGAGAATCGATTCTTCAACCTCTTGAAGCTCAGGCAGATGCTCTTGTGCTGAGCTGTATCCCAGTTCATTGCTCCTGCAATAATGAGCTTGGTATCTTTGTCTGGTTTTGTGTTATTTCATTTATGCCCCCCATCATCCATGTCCCATATTTAACATGTTGTGCCACCCATCGATATTACAGGTCACACGTAATAATTTTCCTGGTTCCATATTTGTTACATGACCACAGTAATAACGAACAGCTATTTTTCTTTTCCAGTTTGACTGCAAACAATGTCCAGAAGCCTACTACTGTGATGGAACCATTCAGAACGATACAGTTTGCAGCCATGGAGTACAGAATCCATCGCCATGTGAACCGGGCAACTACTGTCCAGCAGGAACGAAATTTGCCACCGAGTACAGATGCCCTAACGGAACTTTCAACAATCAGACGGACTTGAAGGATGTCACAGAATGCACCCAGTGTACCGCAGGTTATTACTGCGATCAGGAAGGTCTGGCAACACAGTCAGGATTGTGTCTCGGAGGCTACTTCTGTACCTCTGGTGCCTCGGTATCCTCACCTACTGACGGGACAACGGGAAACATCTGTCCCAAGGGAAGTTACTGCCCTGCTGGTTCCAGTGTCAGTACATCGTGTCCTGCAGGGACGTATAATCCAGTTGAAGGTGAGTGAATTTATTTCCATTTGTATCATCTAAATAATGGGAAATGATTGGCTGTCATAAAAGTACATCTCTTTCTGATTGGCTATTTTTTTCATTCATGTATTTTGACAATGAGTTTAAGAAACCTTTGAAATGGTATGTGCGAGTATCTAAACATGGGTCAAGTTAAAAATTAACAACAATGTCCTACACTGTCCAAAAGAAATGGAGACATATGCAAGCTAAAACAACAATAGAACCAAAAATCCAAATTTTTAGATCTATTCTGCTGCGTCAACAATCTGTTTTGATTTCCCAATGAAATATCTGCATGGTTTGATTTCACAGTGATGTCATTAACTACTAGCCTGGCGATCATCCTTTGTCTGTCGGCAATGAAATGTTAGTTTGTAAACATTGACGGAAATGTTTATTTAGCAGAACATTTCTACTGTAATAATTACATTTATGTCCAAGACAGATGATGCTTACGACACTTTTGTTCAAATTTAACCATTTCATTTTTCAATTTAATTTTTCTCTTCTAGGTCTAAGTGATGTTTCCGAATGCAAGGGCTGTGAGCCCGGACAGTTTTGTCCTAATGCAGGAATGATCTCCACACAAGGCAACTGTTCAGCGAGATACTATTGCTCTGGCAATTCCAGCTCCAGCACACCAACAGACGCCAGCACTGGTAACGTCTGTCCAATTGGGAACTACTGCCCTGAAGGATCTGCCAGTCCTATACCATGTGGTCCAGGCTCATTTACAGACACCACACTTAACGATGCTTGTCTGCCATGCACATCGGGTTATTACTGTATCTCTGGAACCAACCCAGATCCGTGTCCAGCTGGGTACTACTGTCCCGAAAGCACTGGCTATGTCTGGGAGTCGTGTCCTGCTGGAACGTACAGCTCTGCGACGGGTTTATCGAATGTGACACAGTGTACGCAGTGTACTGGTGGATTTTACTGTGGAGTTAGTAACCTCACTGCAGTGTCCGGCCCGTGTGATGCCGGCTATTTCTGTCGTAGTGGTTCCGATGACAAACAACCAAGTGGAAACCAGACTGGTGATGCTGGTATCTGTCCAGAAGGTGAGTTTGTAATGTTAGTGTATTTATTAGCCATATTTATAATGAAGAAATCCACAGTAAACAAGCTTAAGTTTTTGTAGAATTCTTAAGACACTTCAGAAGAGAAAATGGCCAAAATTTATGTCTAGGTTTGTTTTTTCACAGAACTTAACCTTCTGACTACCGACGTCGACTTAAGTCGACAACGTCAAACTTTGCTCTGAATACCGGGGGCGACTTAAGTCGACACGCGAGTACTGCGCAAGAACTCAACCAAAAAATGGATGCTAAATTGCATTGTGGGCGGGAAT
>JAULBR010113154.1:0-19751 GCA_032355825.1 Melanodrymia aurantiaca
AGTTGTACGGGCCAGTCAAAGTGTTGCTGTGACTGGCCCGGTTGGCCGGTCAAAAAAAATCCCAAGTGCATACCCTGAGAGTATGTGTAGAAATTCTACCGATAGTTAACCAAGTCTGTGGAATGGATAACACTGCCATGGATGTTGGGTGCTGAAGGCTATCAATCATTTATGATGCTATTCTTGACTTGCTCTGTTGTAATGTTTGTGGATGGAAGGTGCTGAAACGAGTCAATGAAAAACGTCTGTCTGGGGCTGTGCGAGTAAAAGGTCAAGAGGTTACGAAACTGGGTTCACATGTAACAGCTGGAGTAGAAGCCACCTGGAAAATCCATTTCAGTTTGGCTTGTTTTGGCACTGCACCATAAGGTTACACACCGCCATAAAGTATCACACTGCCATAAAGTATCACACACCCATAAAGTTACACACCAGCATAAAGTTGCACATAGCCATAGAGTTACACACCAGCATGAAGTTGCACACAGCCATAAAGTTGCACACAGCCATAAAGTTACACACTGCCATAAAGTATCACACACCCATAAAGTATCACACACTCATAAGGTTACACACCGCCATAAAGTATCACACACCCATAAAGTATCACACACTCATAAAGTTGTACACAGCCATAAAGTATCACACCACCATAAAGTTACACACCGCCATAAAGTATCACACACCCATAAAGTTACACACTGCTATAAAGTATCACACACCCATAAAGTTGTACACAGCCATAAATTTCCAAACCACCATAAAGTTGCACACTGCTATAAAGTTGATATAGGATTTTTTATATACACTTGGTAGGTGTAAATAATTTATACCAGTCTCTGTGGTGTAGTGGTTAGAGCATCTGGCTCAAGATAATTGGTAGGTAGTAGGTTCGAATCCCGCTTGGGGAGATGGGATTTTTAATCACAGTACCAACTCCAACCCTAGTGAGTGCTTAGTCCAGATGTGGTGGCAGCAGGTGTTTTTTTCTCGAGACTTTGTCTTTGACATCCAATAGCCGATGATTATTATTCAATTAATCTAATACATGTATTTCCACAGCATATGTCACGTACACTAATTGATATAGGGTCATCAGACTTTGTATATGAGTACATGTAGGGAGGGTGGGGTATCCGCTAAGACAATTCTTCGAGTTGCATCTAGTTAATTAATGTGTTCCAGTGGTGCTGTTAAACAAACCAACTTTATCTTTATATTAAAGTAGGATGTGCTCTAGTTTAACTTTTCAGGCATGTTTTCTCGCTTGGCTCTGGTGACAATGTTATTCATTTTAATGTATATTGACGTACATTTGTTGTTTCGTTCCAGACTGTATGTCCAGTGGCGGTTCATGCGTGGAATTGAAGCTCAGTTTCTCGCCCTACAAAAAGGATTCAATGAAATCATTCCACAGCATCTACTTAAGTCTTTTGATGAAAGAGAACTCGAGGTAACAAGACACCCTTTTGTTTACAATACAATACATCATACTCAGTATGCACCAGCAGAGCAGTGGTTAACACATCGAGATTAAGACTGGCACGTACTGGGTTCGAATCCCATTCGTGGCACATGGATTTTTTAATCCCAGTACCGACTCTAACCCAGAGTGAGTGCTCCACAAGGCTTGATAGGTAGGTATACGTCCACTTACACCGACAAGTGTCCACAACTGGTTTAACAAAGTCTGTGGTATGTACTGTCCTGTCTGTGGGAAAGTGCACATAAAAATCCCCTTGCTACTTTTCAAATAGAAGTAACTTCTGTCCTGGACAAGCAATCGAGACAGATGCACTGCTTGAACATGACAGTTGTGCTTGAATCTTAATTGGAATGGTACCAAATATCTTAGTACCAGTATATGTGATAAAACCCCTGAAGCATTATTCTCTTAGACTGTCTGCAAGTACATCCTATATGTGACATCACAACTGCTATTCTAACATACATGTCATACCTTTGTATTGTATGAGTTTATATTTCTGTTCCCTCAGTTGATGATTGGCGGTTTAGGGAAGATTGATATTGAAGACTGGAAGAAGCACACTCGTCTGAAACACTGTACGGCGGATGGTAACATCGCCAAGTGGTTCTGGAGAGCGGTGGACAACTTTGATGATGAAATGAGAGCGAGACTGCTTCAGTTTGTCACAGGGAGTTCGCGGGTTCCTCTTCAGGGTTTCAAGGCCTTGCAAGGTGGTTTTCATTCAGTTGTGTTTAGTGTTTGTATTTAGTCATTGCAGAGGTTCTAGAATACGGTGGCCCACATCATGGCCAGTGTTTTTTTTTACTCGGGCCACCGAACAAATACTTTCATCAAGTGAACATTTAAGCACGACCAGTGAAATTTAAAATCCTCTGACCCTATGGCCAGTGAATTTAAATTTTTTTATTGAAGCCCTGCTTTATTCCGTATTAAACGTTTGACCAAAATTTCATTTGGGTGTGATTTTTACATGGTATACAACTTTGCATTAGATATTTTATTTGTTCAACTAGATCATAGATGTATTAAATATTAAGTATTTCTTGTCAGTGAAACAATTAAATTTACACTTAAATTAGCAGTCCACTTCCTCAAAATACTACACAGCTTAACATTAAAACAATCGTGAAGCTAGCAATATATTAAATAAATAAACACTCTTTTTCCAATAAGGCAAAACAAACTTGGGTAATGAATCTTTAAAACACAATAGCCAAACTTAGGTTTTAATTAAGATCTTTTAACTTTACTAACTATGGAGTGAGACCCCCAACCTTGTCTAAAAATATTAGTATGACATGTGCTCTTGTAAATTTTATATTTCTTATTTTGGCCATTCATGATAGATTGTCGTTATGTTTCTAATTTCTGACATCTGAATGTTGCAGGTTCTACTGGTGCTGCTGGTCCGAGACTGTTTACTATTCACCAAGTTGATATCTGTACAGACAACCTTCCCAAGGCTCACACCTGGTAAGACTAATACAATACTCAACAAGCTGCGAGGCATTGCAGGTTTTACTTGCATGAGTAAATCGATGGTCTCCTTCGCAAGCCTTTGGCGAGAAGAGAAATCAATTAATACAATGTATTACTCCGTGTAAAGTGTCCTGTATGTTTTCTACGGGTCCAGCGAAATTTTTCTTGGAAAAGTTAAAATTATACATTGTATTTTAGGCACTTTAACACAGCTTTAAAGAGATATTTAGTTCAGACATTGTATCATATAAATATATATAATAACCCATTCAAATAATCCTTTTTGTATCACTTAATATTGAAACTCGAAAATATTTAGATATGTGTGTGATATGTGTATGAGATGAAAGCCAGTTGTGAAGAAAATGTTTTAAAGTTTTTTTTCCATCATATTCATCCACCCCTGATTTAAAATGATTTTTAAACGACTCACCTTAATGTTTGTCTCATTTCAGCTTCAACAGGATCGACATCCCTCCATATGAACATTTTGAAAAGTTTCTCAGTAAAATAACCTGTGCTGTAGAAGAGACATGTGGGTTTGCCGTCGAATGAGCAATACGTGGTGTGGCGTGGCGCACACTGGCTGTGGCCTGTATGCGTTAGCTTCAATGACTAAAATTGTGGGCAGGGTTCCATGATTGATTGACAGCGCATATTGATGGGGGATGAATGTAGTGATTGCTAACACTTGTGTGTCTGTGCTCAAAATGGCATAACGGAGGTTGATGTATCCCTGGGAACGGAATCAAGTTCTCTCGTTAAAATCCACAACGACCTGTGATACGCTTCCTGGTACTTTGTTCTGGAGTAAAGTTCTGGAGTAATATTCGTGTGTGTTGGTAATGCAAGAAGTCGGAATTCACAGGAACTGATCATTTTTCAAACTATACATCATTAAGTCCAGCTGTGGTGGCTGCTTTTTTGTTTCGTAGATGACTTCATAATGGGTCAACATAGGAGGAAAAAGATAACAGATTTAAAAAGAGCCAAAATGTGATAATTTTACTGTACATTTGAATAAAATATATAACATTTTTGTTATTTTTAAATCTGTTTTTTATTCTCCAAATCTAAGGTATCTACAAAAAAACCATCCCACATGGTTGGACAAGTGAAGTATAGTACATGTTGTCTAGTAAATACATTTTTTTCTTTAATCAGTTTTCTTTTTCCCTTGTCATAGTGTTACTAAATTATGAATATTTATTTAGCATAAGATGAAGCTGCTGTATTATTTCATAATACATTCTGATTGCAAGCTTTGTAATTATTTTTATATCGATATTTATATTGTTTACAAGTTATGATTTTGTGCAAAACAAAGAACACGCAGGAGTGTCTCGCAGTGATAAGTCACTGGTTAATACATTCTTCAAGAGTCATAATAACGTGTAGGTAAACCATTAAAGTCCTTGAAATGTATAATAGCATTGATAATGGACAATTTGCCTGAAAAACTTCTTGAATTTAGCAGTCACTGATCTCCATTATTCCTTAATACTTCACTTACTAAGGATGTTTATTAATTCTTCAGTCGCTTTAGTTTTACAAATATCTTTCAAATTTGTTCCCACCCTCTACCATTCCCTCTCTCCACTTTCCCTAAAGTTATTTCTAGCTTATCCCAAAATAATTGTACCAAATACTCTAAATGGTATAAGTTGTGAGAAAATAACGAAATTCAGATACTCGCACACAAGTCGATCTTTTTGTCTTGTTTTGTAAGAAATCATAACTTGCATCCATATATAATTAAGAAATTAATTCTTTTGCAAAATATGGCATGAATATTGAATACTAATTTTGACTGAATATTAATCTGCGACTGATTAATCAGTTGATATAGGTGCTCTTCTGCATTTTCTGTTTTACATTCCTTCTGTAGAAAATAAAATTCTATATAGTTTTGTACTTAAATTCTTATCATCCAGATCATTTTGATTTTATTACGGTTGTTGATTTGCCAACGACATACACAATCATGAATTTTGAGTTTCATCAATTCGAAGTCTCTGTGTTTCTGACGACTTCACAGTTGAATGATGTATTAACAGCATGTGGCATAATGCCTTCACTTAAAGGCACGCTCTCGAGTTTTAAGACTAATGCCACCTTACATGTATGTGTGCACAAGATGATATTCGTAACATATTTTTGGCTACTAGAGGATTTCTATTTATTTAAGTTAACATTTACATACAATATATTACTTACAATAGCAATATATGTATATCCAATACGATTGTAGTTGCTTTGTGTGGTCCTTCAACTTTTGCCTACGATAGTTTAGTATGATACAAATTATTTAGACATGCATACACATTAAGCTACTATAACAATTTGTAATACCAGAAATGCATAGGATGTACATATATTGATAATAACAAGACGTGCTCTATTATCCAGAAATATGTTACAAATAGCATTAGATGGCCATCTTCAATCAAACTCGGGAGTGTGCCTTTAAGGGCAGATGTTTTATCTATAAAAACAACAATGTAACATTTAATTCAAGAACTATGCTAATGTTAACTTTTCAGTTTAAGCTGGTGGCGAGGTTATGTGAATGCATGGTATGTTAATAATACCCTATCTTTATTTATGTGTTGAACAATGCAAACAAAAAACTTCTTGGATCTGTGTACATTTGAAAATGAACTAATCCTATTTTCATTGTGCACAAATCTATCATTGAATATGTGGAGTGTACACATACCTACTTGTATTTATGCAACAATTAATTTAGACTTCATTTTATTCATTACAGTTAGTTTAGTGTCTGTATTAGTCTGTAATGATTCCTTGATGTATGACGTTTCCTCCAGATTGGATACAGAGAGTGGAGAGAGTGCCTGCTTTAGTTAGTTGGAAGAAGCAGGGCGTAGCTCAGTGCAAGTGCGTCCACCTAACGCTCGATGGGTCTTAGTATCATCCTTCTCTGGTCATCCATTGGATTATTTCCCATTCCAACCTGATACATGACTGGTTTGTCAAAGGTCGTGGTGTTCTATCCTGTCTATAGGAAAGTGCACACAAAATGTCCCTTGCTGTTCTTTGAAGAAGAGTAACCTATGTGGCGGCAGCAGGTATTTTCTGTGACCAAGTGTCAATATAACATCCAATAACCGCTGATTTCATTTTATAATCAATGTGTTCCAGTGGTGTCGTTAAACAATGAAACATAGTTAGTTGGACATATATTTGAAGAAAACTTTTGTTTTATCTACTCTATCCCAGATCGCAATGCACTTTGTGCTGATCTGCAAGAGAGTTTGCTTGAGGTTTGACAGTTCCAAGGATCGATCCTCCTCAGTGGACCCATTGTGATATTTCCCATTCCAAAGGTTACCACAGGAAATGTCATCGGAAAACATTTGTATGATCACATGGTTGGGACCTAGTTTTGTTGTTTTGAAGGTGTGATTGTGTGGATCATCTGAGAAATGCTATTGCAGCTACTACTACCACTTTCTGTACCCCACACACTGAGAAAACTCATCATCAAAACTATATGGACAAATCTGTTGTATAAATTCCATTATTTAGGTTAGTTTACAGTTGTGAATTTAATTAATAAGGGTAATATTGTTGCGTTAATCGAAATGCTTTTATTTAATTAGCTACGTGTATAGTTACAATTTGAGTCGCTCAAAGTTATTTGTACATGCACATACACGCACGCACATGCAAGCATGCACACACACACACACACACACACACACACACACACACACACACACACACACACTCTCATCTTTAAATAGTGTCGGACTGAGTTAATGATTACTTCTTGTCTTTGTATTTCCACAACATTGGTTTGAGCATCTTACAAACTCTTGAAGCCAATGTTGACCTCACCTTGATATTATTTCAGTTGTTAAGCTTTTAGTTACTCTAAAGCGGGTAATATTCGCAGGTGTAATTTTCGCATTTGTAAATTAACTGCAAAAAGTATAATCAAGCGAATGACTAGTAATAATATCTATTTAAAAATACAGGAACGTTTCTTTTTCATTGAGAAAATTACATATCACGAGTTGATATAATTTTTTTCTGATACCGAAAATTTCCAGCCGTGAATCTTACCCGTTTTACAGTACCTTACCTAGCCTGATCTGAAACATAATTTATTGTCTACTTTAGTCTGCTCTGTGTGTAAATAATAACATTGCTACAATTCCGAAATCCAGTGTTTAAACAGTTCAGTTAACAATAACATGTTATTTTCAATTTGGGCTATGATTGCAATACTAGTTTACCATACTAATATTACGTGAACAAGGAATGTAATAAATAAAGGATTCGTCACGAGTGTTTTTTAATATGGAAAATATCAAACGAGTCTAGGTTACCGGTAATAGGTATCTGTCAAGGTTCCGTGGCTCCTGAACATTTTTATTCTTATTACTTTGCACGAGAACTACATGGAAATGATAACAACATTGTATAGAAATTTAACAAAAAGCTTTAATGTAAACAGAGTTAATGAATCTTTGATTTATCGCATTATTACTTTTGATCTGATGTTTTAGTATAATGTTCCAAATCTAGCCTTGGGCTTGATGTTGTTTTAGCAGTGCTATTGTGTTTATAGTCTGTGAGTTCTATTATTATCTTGTCGACATGCACAGGAAAATATTTGTCGGGCAGCTGGTTGAAATTGCACGAATTGAATACAAATGAAATGTTTGTACTTTTATAAATATCTTTTGATGATCTGTCGATCTCCTTGTTTGTTATTTTTATGTAAGTCTTAGTAGTTCAAAAACTATTATTTCAGAATTTGTGAGAAAAAAAATGAAAAAATGAAATTACTTTTACTGGCACAGTATAAATTATGAGACCAATTTATTTTCATTAGTTTTAATATTAATTTCAGGAAGTGATATGTGCACACTACATATTGACCAATTTCAGGAAAGTAAATTCAGACAAATGATGTGCAAAGTACATGTTGATGAATTTCAAGAAAGACTAGTAATTAACTTCATAAAAAATTATACAGTGAAACCCATCTAAACCAAACACACTTGGAACAGAGTAAAATGTTTGGTTTAGATAGATGTTCGGTTTACTGAGGTTTAAATAAAGCACTGAAGGTTGCATGGGACTTTGAAATATGTTTGCTTTAGAGGGAATTCCGGTTTACTAAGCATCCGGTTTAGAGGGGTTTCACTGTACATGTAAATATCAATTCTTTTCCATGAATTCGCTAAATGGTCAAATTATCTTGTACAGAGTTACGTTGTATTCTTTGACCGACAATTATAGCCAGCGTCTTATGAGCAAAGCCCACCTGTACATTTTCTAATGTATTTCCTCTTGTTGTGATATTTAAAGAAGTGCCTTTTTGTGAAGATAATAATCTTTTGCTCACACCGAAAGATTGATTCTTTTACTAGATAATTTATTGTTGAATGGCTTTTCGCTTAAAGGGAATCTGTCGTGATGTTTAGCAACAAATATATGAGAGCTAGCTCAGCCATTGTTGCACATTTGTGAGTATGTCAAATTTAAAAAAAATGGAACTGTTAAAGCATAAATAATAAATTTGTGTTCCTAAAAAAACCCACAAATGAGTAGTTAAAATCCATAAATTTTGCTCCGTATACAATAATTATTATCATAAAACTGGTATATGTTTTTATTCGGACTTTATTGTTAAAATCAATATAAATGCTTCATTCCAATTATTATTGTTAATTATAAATTTTTCATAACTGGATAACAAAAAAAGAACAAATTTTACTTTTGTTTTAAACACAAAAATTGCTGAATTAACAGATATGTAAAAGCAAATCACCTATTACTTTTGATGCACTATTTTTTAATTTATGTAAATTGTTAGTACATCTTAGTCGGATGTTTCTTTTTATCTTGCAGGTCTAGGTTACTTGTTGCGCTGTTTGAATATATGCCTATAATTTATTCGATTTCTGTTCCTTTGTATTAGTAGGATTATTTGTGAGAGAATATTATTGCAATTAATATCAGGAAATTTAATTTAATTCTATTGGAACACCAAATGTCCTCAATGTGCATCGAATCGCTTCGAAACATTTGGAACTAGAAGTAAGCTATGAGATTACTGTTAACACGCCAACCATTGCCTGCCCTAGAAATAATAACAATTTTGCGGTGGCTTTGCAACGGATATTTATACCCTCACTTCAATAAAGTCGGGTATATAGTCTTGTCAGTACGTTCCAAATGGTTTCTACAGGATATCTTGTACACTAATTGATGTAAGGTCATCAAACTGACTGGGTAAATATAGAGAAGGTGGTACGTCGCACTTTAAAAGTAGTCATTGTGACATATAATATCTTGGACTCCGACATAAAAGAAATCAAGGTTTCCACAGCATATCTCCTATACTAATTGATATAGGTTCAACTTTGTACATGTCACAACAGTAGGTCACTGGGACTTATATTTTGAATTATGACCTACATAGAAGAAATCTACTTTTTGACATCTACACTAATTAATATATTCATCAAACTGACTGGGTACATGCAGAGAATGCAGCATGTTGCACACTAAAAGTAGGTCACTGTGACCTATATCTTGAACTCTAACCGACAGAATAAATAACGGTTTCCACATCATACTAGTATCTCGTACACTAATATGGGATTAAAACTCTTCGTAACCGTTCTTGAAAGCAAGTGGATTCATTGGGCATTAAAGCGTTTTGAAGTGCTTTGTATGTTTGGTGTGTCAAGTCCCCACCTTAGACCAGGAATCTATTACCTTTTTCATTCCTAATGCCACCAACTTAACACATGTTACGTTGGTGTGACCAATATCTACCATTATGTTCACTGGAATTCTGAGCTGGTTTTATATTTCAGGAATTGTTTTCAATGTTTGTAGTAGTACTCCAGTTGAGTATTCTTATTTTTAATGCAAAATTGGGCTTACCAAAAATTGGTTCTTTTTTACTTTTCCGAAATATATGTTTCTCGTTTGTGAACATTCTATTATATTAAATAAATTTAAATGTACATAATTGTAACAAATGTTGCATGCAAACATGAATTATGCCTCTTTTTTTTTTCTCTCACAAGATCTAGGTGTTACTTTTTTAGCAGTGATGACAGTGTCAGCTGTATTTAGGTCCATGTTAAGTTTTTGTATTTATCAGTTTTTTGATGAGAAGATGCATTGATAATGCACATACCGTACCAGGCAAGACATTTAATTCGACAGAGTTTTAACATTTTGATTTTTTTCACAACTGAAAAATTCTGGAAGGAAGATATGAACAAATATATTTAAAAGTTGTTCATCAGATTTATGAACATTGCAGGGATTTTGACATTATATTTTTTTGTCTTGATGTTAATTGGTAGACATGTGTTTTAATGTTTTGTTTCACTTGTCACAGTGGATCCATATGTCAGGGTTATAATAAGACAATTGGTGCCATGCAAATACTCTGTGTGAAGAATGTAATTCTAGTGTATAATGTACTGTGACATATAAATTCAAACCTGCTTCAGCAGCCACCTGCATTTAGCAGACACCTGTCTTAATTAAACGGTCACCATAATAGTCTCACAAATCAATTTTAATGCAGTATGACCTGTATTAAGCAGCCACCTGTCTTAAGAGGCAAATTTTTTTTACACCTCTATGGAGAGACCTTAATGTAGGCATTGCCTGTTGGTCAATCTCCAACATACAAAACGTTAATAAATATTGTTTAAAAACAAAACCCTTAGGTGGCCGCTTAAGACACGTTTGACTGTAGTTGACTTTTATATTAATATGAAGTACCAAAACAGAAACCTACGGTGTCACCGAGACACATCATTTTCAAACACAGATGCAGGATTTGTAAATAGAGGGATACACTATAGAAATAATAAGTGCCATTTTGCCCAAACAATTTATATAATATAGAAAACATTCTATAATTTAAAGCCTGGGTCCCTTCCAGAAATCTGAGCCTGATTTCTCTAGCAGTTTTTGTAAAAAAAAAGTGTTTGAATTGTAATTGGATGTATGCACCATAAATTCCTACATCATAATCAATAAATCGTTATGCATTGGAAGTCACATTGATAGTGATAATCATATTAACATCATGTATACGTTGTATGAAGCAAAAGCAGTGTATATATTTCTGTTAACTGAATGAATTGATGTCGACATCAAGATAAGGTTACTGTGTTTTACAGTGTATACAGATGCTGTTGTGTTCATAGACGTCAAGAAAAATTGCGATCTTCCAGCTGATCTTGATCAAATATTTATTAGCAAGTACAGGATTATTACACGTCCTGTACACCTGGAATTTCATTATTTTAAAATCCAGGCCTGGAATGTGCTCGAATAAAACTGAAATCGTTGGTGTCATTAAAAATGTCCTTGAAATTCATGAAAAATAAGGCAAAAATGTTTTTACAAATATAATAAAATACAATATGTAGTTTAATACATGGAATCTGTTCTGTCAGCCCGAGTTCAAATTTTCACACTCAAACATGTATATAGGCATTAATTCATCTGTTATGGCCTTTGATCTACTTACATGTACCTGTCCTAAGTCCAACAACAAATTGCTATAAAGATTCTTGTTACTGAGAATTTTATGTTCTGAAAAAATGTCATAATGTCCTGGAAACGTCCTGGAATTTTATGGACCTCCAAGTGCAAAAATCTGAGAATGACAATGTTTACAAACAATTGTTTTTTTTAAAATATTGAAACCAAAACGTTTATCACAAATCAGGCATGATCATTGAAAATAATTCATTCATGATCACTATCTATTCCACGGGAATACTGCTAAAGATCAATCACCCAATTACTTGTGCCTTCAGTTTATTTTCAAGATACCTCAATTGATTGTGCTCAAAGATTATGGTTTGAAATGGAAAATTTATTATGTTCAGATATCTTTGGGCTGTTATTAGTGTTCTTTTAATATCAATGAAGTCATCGGTCTGTATTTTTATTTATTAGACAATGTTATTTAAAGATCTCTTTAAAAATCACTTTTTATAAGCATTTTGTTGTCTGTATATATTTTAAACATTAAAGATATACCATTTTTGTTTCCGCAAATGGAGAAAATCAAGTTTCTTAATAGCAATTTTGTTTAGCTTTCTCAACCATGCATGGCTGAAACATTCACAGAGGGAAGAAATTTATATAGGGTACCGGTATCTAAATATTTACAAGCCTTCCATTCGGCAAATTAAAGTGTTCATCAATATTTAGCTGAATGCAGTCCAGCCTTGTGTTCAATAGGGCGAGCATTCTGCTACCGAAACATAACGTTTTGTCACCGGTGTTTGCATCTAATATTAAATGAATGTGATATGATAGTACATGATTGCTACCAGTCACATTGTTTGCGATTGCTCGCCCTATTGAACGCAAAGCAGATCTAATATATAAAAATGGAAAAATGTTATCATTGATGGAGTAATGATATTCTTAAAAGATTTAGTAAATATTATTTGACAAGTATGTTATGCATTTGTGGTTCATATAACGAAGTAAAATTGCAGTTCATTTTTCATGAAGATACATCTCGTCATGTCGAAAGTGTTCCCAGGTAAAATATTCCTCACCAGGCAGCGAGTTTGATTTCTCCCATTGGGTAAACTTCTGTCATTTCAATTTGTTTGATCTCCATTTCTCGTAAACGAAATAAAATTGTAGTTCATTCTTCATAGAAATATATCTCGTCATGTTGAAAGTATTCCCAGGAAAAAGATTATGTTTGTCGTCCATTAAAAGATTGGACGAGTGTTGTGGATCGAGGTATGGATAACTTTAACGTTGTCGCGAACAGATGAACTCGAAACCACTATCATTTTATATTTACATCAATGTACATTGTATTCACCATGTAAAGTTATCTTGTTCACTCACATTTCTGATACTTTTTTCTCTCTAAATAAATGCATCAATAAATGTGGTCAGTTTATATAAATTATTTGTTTTTTATTTGTTTGAGTGTTGTTAATAGATACTACTAAAGTTTTGCTAAGGATCGCTATGTCAGAAGTTAATACCGGTGTAGTATTTTGAGCTTGTATGTGTCAAAAAGTACCAAATATAATGTATATGTATACTTAACAGAAAAAACATTTATGTTGCTTTATGTTAAAAGTTTGCACCATGTAATTAAATATTTAAGGTATTTTATTCACTTAATTTATGATGAAATATGTTTATCTTTAGCAAACTTTAACTAGTATATATTGACGTCCTGCGTAAAATGTTTCTTTGTTTTATGATACCACTGGAGCACATTAATTAATAATTATCTATGTCAAACTTATGGTTATTTCAACTCATGGACTAGAAATAAACATGTTGCAGACACAGGCCACCCCATCCCCAAATATTTCCTGAATCCATCCATGTAAACTACCATTACTGATTAGCAGCCATTTTAAAATTGTAATCTCTAATCATCCTCCAATCCTTTTTGGTCAAGAGATAAAAACAAACCAACTGTTACAAAAATAATTTTATTTCAAAGAAATACAAATAAGATGAAAGACTTTTGTAAAAATACAGTCGATAACAATAATTAAATTATATACTTTCCTTTTTAACAATACCCTTCAAAATTATTTCAAGATGTGACAAACGATCAATACAAATGATGGCCGACACAATACCCTACTTGGACTATACAGATGTTTTGATAAAAACGATTGACCTAGAACAAAATGGCTGTTCATATTTTGTGAACACCCGGGTCCAGTTTAATGAGCGTTGCTTAACACAACAATAGCGTAATATTGTCCTAACGATTGCGAGGCCTCATGCGTGTATCGATACAAGTTATAACCACAAGGTTTTACGGCCACAGTACTTAAATTGACCACTGTGACCACTTCATTGTTCTCAAATATTGTCATTTGCACAATCATAGTGTAATGTCATGGCTAAGGCAGTTGCAAGTGACGTTATAACCTCTCCATTAAACCGGCCCCTGGCATCCTGACTATTTTGGTTGCGATTTGCGAGTACGATATCAAGATTGTTAGAAAGTCCCTTCAAATAGGCTTCATGCTGAAAAATGTCTCTGTTACAGGTGTTGATGTTTATTTCTCATTCAGCATCTGAATTATTATGCAAGTATAAAATAGATAACAGCAAATAATGAGCTCTTGCAAAATGTCCAAGTTTGTTCTGCCTACTAATTTCACACTGTATAGTCCTGACACATGAACACAATTTCAACACTGATTAGCAGCAAGTGATCTTTTAAGTGCACTTTCCCACAGACAGGATAACACCCACCATTCATGGAAATAATCCAATTGGACCCCCGAGGAGGATCGATCCTTAGACGTCGCACACTTAAGAGCAGATGCTCTTTACACCGAGCTATATGCCACTCCTGTTTTTTTAATGTTATAAAGAATAAAGACAGATGACTGAACATCAAAATCAACACACTGAAGTCTGACAAAAGGATGAATTATACAGGCCTACTTTGGGCGCCGACTACTAGTTAACTATAGTTCCTCCACTGCACATGTCTAGTCTGGTTGATCGCCCGAACACACTTTTCCCCTATGGTACATCCAACATGGCGCATTTGAGCGGCATTTGGAAACAATTCAAATTGTATTTTGCAGTAAATGATTTATTGGATGACGAGGACCATACCAGCATGATCAGAGTGAAAATTATGAACTGTGGTACGCATAATGTCTACTCTGCCCAGGACAGTGTCAAGAGTACGTCCACATGTTGACTTCGTCGATAATATGACCAATTTTGACTTCAGACAACAATTCCGTGTTCTTCGGTCGCCATATTGCCTGAACAGAAACCGGCATTTCACTGTGGTCGGACCATAGTTTCCGTGTGACGTCACGATAGTCCGACTATAACGAGTTCGCACGAACTATAGATCGACTATAGTCACCATAGTTCTCGCGCGACGTAGGCCACAATAAAGCAGTGTAGTCTGTTCTAGGCCATTGCATTTGATTCCGACACTTGTCTGGCTCTGGGGATGTAGTTTCTGTCCTCCAGTTGGTCTAAGGCTTTCATTACCACGTCGGGGAAGTGATCCCACAACATCCGGGGACTGATAATAATCTGATTAAAGTCTTCAGGCTTTACCCAGACTGCACAATACGATGGCTGGCCACAGCAAAGTCTGAAAACAAAGTTTATAAAATGATTATAGAATACATTTTACATGATGTTTGACAGTGTTTATCACAAATAACAATCTCCAAAATTTGGTTCGTTTTCTCCAGTTTAAAAAGTTGTTTGGCTAAACAATGGATGAACAAAGATAAGATAAAGTTTATTTGTTTAACGACGCCACTGGAACATCGATTATAAATCAATGGTTATTGGATGTCAGACGCATGGTTATATTGACACATGATCTCAGAGGAAACCCACTGTCGCCTCTACCTGGGCTACTCTTCCGAAAAACAGCTAGGGGTCTTTTATGTGCATTATCCCGTAGACAGGATAGCACACACCATAGAATTTGATAAACCAGTCATGTTTCATTGGCTGGAACGGAAAATAGCCCATAAAATGTTTAGTGCTGTGGAGGATCAATCCCTTGACCCATCCCGCCAAAGGCAGACATTCTACTTCTAGACTACATCCCGCCCCTGGATGCACAAAGGATGTTGGTCTATCAGTGGACACAGTGATGCGAGTCTGCTCAGGTGACTAATGAGGTCTACAAGCAGACGTCTTTTTGCCAGTGTCAAGGCACGGTAAGAGGACGGGCATATTAGGCATATTGTTTTATAAATTGTTTAGTTTAAATGTTAGAGGATAACAAGAATTCGCAACTCGTGTTTTTAATATGGAAAATATCAACCTCGTCTTGTTAATAGGTATTTGTCTCGGTAAAGCCTTGACAAAAACCGATTAACCTAGACTCGTTTGATATTTTCCACATTAAAAAACACTTGTGATGAATGCTCTATTTAACCAACATGTAGATTTGTTTGATTACTAACTGTTCATCTGTGATTTCCATGACATGAAGAACCTGGCCTGGTGCAATCATGGGAGGCCACTCTCTATCATCATTTTCTTCACTCGTTATTGCATCCTTCAACTCATCCTTTAAAAATATTAAAGAGAAATGTGTTTAAAAATCATTCAAAAGTTTAAATTGTATTATCGGCTTTCAAATAATTTTTTGGGAAAATTCAAACGTTCCAACCAAAAATTATTAGAATTTGTTGGTTGGTTAACACATGAAACGAAGATTAAAATATTAAAACATTAGTTGGTTGGTTGAAAATAATATATGAAACAAAGTTTAAAATACTAAAACAATATATATAAATTATAAAAACGAAACAATTAAACCAAACTTTTGAAGAATTATAAAACAATTTTAATTTCAAAATAACACATGAAATGGATCCTGTAGGGACTCGTATCCAATAATCTTGGTATTTAATTGACAATACATCCTGGATAAATTCATTAAACAAAAATTAATTTACCATAAATTAATTATTTTTTTAATTATTAAAAATATTGTGTGGCAATGAACAAGGCTCCCCGACCTTGTCATTGTCACTGATCTGGGGTTATAAATTGTTGGGGAGAAAAAATGAAAAGAAAAGAAAAGTGATTTGAAAATCGAAAACTACAGAAATAAAGAAATTATCGATGTCAGTCGAGAGTAAAAAGGTATCAAGATAGATACTTTAAAACTAGTCAGTGATATCAAGATAGATACTTTAAAACTAGTCAGTGATACATAAAATCTAAATACATAAACAATGATAAAACCCAACCAATAACATAAAACTGTTAACCTTTAACGCATGCATCAAGTGTTATATTATATAGCAATAAAATAAATCTCCTTACAATTTAGATGATAAAGTTAACAATCCTTCCAAAATTGTAGGCCCCTATAGCATTTAAAGAATTTAATTTAATAAACTTCAATAATTAGATACCTCATAAGATATAAAATAGACCATCCCGTGTTAGTAGTAATAGAAGTAATTGTCAGAATAACAAATGGTTAACTCATGCACTTATAAAACCATCTATCTTCTGAAATGACTATCGGTTATAGAAACAGCAGAAGAAGATAAAATTAACTTTAATTAAACTGAAGAAAACATGCACAAAGAAGGTTACCATCATGTTTCTGTTATGCTGCATGTACAAAAGAAATTTAGTAAATTTTGTGAATTAACTTAATTAAAATAATTGCATGCAATTTCAATACCTTTGAATTCATTAGTGGAGTTCTATAACTATAAGGATATTTAAAACAATTCAAACAAATAAAAATAATATTACATTTTATTTCTCAAACTTACATGGACAGTTAATATGTATATATGATGTACACGTATTATGTGAATACCGCAGTATATTTCTTTTGTATGTATAAGAATATAAATTAAATACATGTTTTTATATTTCTTATATCTAACACATGAACTTTTAAATAAAACAAAATCTCATAAAACATGTAACAGATAAAGACTAGAACAAGGCCCTACATAACATATTTAAACATATTTTTAATAATTAACAATAATTACTTATCTACCGACCCTAATTTGTGCATAAGATAAAAGTTTTAAAATATTATTTTTTTAGACTTTAATAATATTTGTTGTCATGCTTTCTAAACAACCGATCCTGACAAATACAAAAGCTGTGTTACCTGCACTGTGTTGGAACTGATTCCCATGTAGTTAGTCTCCGATGATTCAAGAAGTGACCGATGTCTCTGTTGATCGCTGTCGTCATATTGCTGTGACGACAGACAACTACAGATAATTTGGAAACAGCCTTGCGCTAGTATTCTATACTGTAAACACACAAAATAGATATTAAAATTATTTCTGGTGTACAAGTTGAATGTATAGAGGACATTAAATGAACTGCCCTGTATAATCAAGTTTAAGTCTCAAGTGAAAATGATTTCACAAGGAATTTAAACTTGATTTTACAAGGTAGCGGGTTTAATATTGTATTTATTACTCCAGACATTTTAATGAGAGACAGTTTTCGAAAAATATTTCACGTCGATGTAAAGGTGAAAATAAAAAACATGAAGTGTAGGTTTATGTGATATGTGTGAAGAGCTCCGGTCTAATGTCGCAATTGATCGACTGATGCAGACTCACACTTGCTCAAGACTCACACAAAGTTCACTCTATTGGTAGAAATTACGAGTGTAATGATACACGAAGTCGTGATACAATACGTATCCCGAAACATGAGTCGCAATACATGTAGAAAAGTGTGATGTCAGGCAATACACGCAAAATCTTTCCAGTTATATGGTCAGATAGGCTTTGCTAGCTCCACTGAACAAGATAATTCAGTCTTGTTGGCAAGAATATTACCATTATAATACCTTTGGTAGTTGGCAGTCGTGAATGGCTCTGAGTATTTTGAGCTTGAGGTCGTGCATGGTGGGCATTCCTAGTCTGGGAACGAGATCTTTACCCACTACAACTGAACACACATAGGACTGAACGTGGTGACTTAGAGACGGACTGAAACGAAATTGTGAAAAATAGCTGTCAGTGATTTTCGTATCTAATAAGACAAACTCAGGAAAAATAACTGTGGAAAAAAAAAGTCTGATATCTATCGAAATAAGTGAGAATAAATATTCTAATAGGTCAGTGATACAAGCGACAGATCATGCCAATGATAAAGCCCAAGACTGCCTGCCAAATGACAAAGCTAGGACAGATATTAAGTTTGAATTTTATTTTAGATTGATAGGACAATATGAATGTAACATTTTAAAGATAAAATACATATTTCAAAGGTGAGATGAGCCTTTAATGACACCACTGGAACACATTGAGTATTAATCAGCGGTTAATGGATGTCAAATGCACAACTGATAGCAAATATGATCTATTTAGAGATTGATAAGTAAAGATGGTTTACCTCATAAGGCCTCCTGGTGGAGAATAGGTAAAACATATCAAGTTTGGACACACTGGTTTCAAGAGCACTGCAAGAAGGGCTGCCGTCCCTGCTCCCAGACTGTGTCCTGTTATCACCAAATGAGAGCCTTCCTGTACAAAAGATAAACTGTTTGTTTAACGACACCACTGGAACACATTGATTATTATTCAGCGGTTATTGGATGTCAAACGCATGGTTATATTGACACTTGGTCACAGAGGAAAAATGCTGCTATTACATAGGCTAGTCTTCTTCGAATAACAGCAAAGGCACATTCCAACAGACAGGATAGCACACACCACAGACTTAAATTACTACATGTCAAACATGTGATGACTGCAAATAATACCTGTAAAGTATGCAATAGTAAAAATCTCTATATTATATTTAAAAGTAAAACAAACAAAAAGGCAAATTATATTATGAAAAAAATAAATAGTAAAAATCTAAATATTATTATAATTTATATTTAAAAGTAAAACTCCTTGTTAACCTGCAGTGATCCAAATGCCATGCCAAGAAGGTTCAAGTTTTCTATTCGGGACTTGATGTATCGAGCGCAGTCCATTATACCAGCATGAGCATACGCGTCAGGTACGCCTTCAATCTCCACGGGCACCGACTCCGCAGACATGTCTGTGAGAGCATCCTGTGAACAAAACACGAAACTATGATTCGGATAGATCACTGGATCCAATAAACAAAATACAAGACTATTATTCAGATAGGTCATTGGATCCAATGAAGTTTGTTTTTTATTTAAAGACGCCAATAGAAACACATCGATTATAAATCAGCAGTTATTGGACGTCAGACGCATGGTTATATTGACACATGGTCA
>JAULBR010113155.1:0-10111 GCA_032355825.1 Melanodrymia aurantiaca
AACAAAAAGTGGCCTCTTAAGACAGGTGGCTGCTTAATACAGGTTGTAATGCATTAAAATTGATCATTTGGTGGAATGTTAAGGTGACCCTTTAAGACAGGTGGCTGCTTAATACAGGTGGCCGTTCAAGCAGGTTTGAATGTATATGGAAAGAGGACATTACTCATGTACATGTACATGCACAGCATGAGAGGTGTAAGGACCACCAATGTGGTGTTGGGGACTATGCATGAGGCAGCAGGCAGAACATAAGTTATATAATATTAAATAAAATCAGGGAATATGCATAAGTAGACGAAAAGAAATAAACTTTTTTTAAAGATGATAATTACATATAGTTAATTAAAATATATAAAATTTACGATAGCAAAAAAGTGTTTCATATTTTATACTTTTGGCGCAAAAATGTTTTTTCCAATAAAGTGTTAGTTGAGGGGAAGAGAGACAATAATGTTGTTATCATAAACATCGCTGAAGAATAGTTCGATATAGATGTCATTTTTGAAAATGGCGTTAATGAGCTGCTACATTGTGAACACGATAGTTTTGATGCTTCACCCAGCCTCCCAACAAAAACATTAATGTTGTTCTCCTTTCAAATGGTTAAAACAACAGGGGGCTGCATATTACAGCTTATATTAGATTATTTGGGATAATAAAAAACGATGTGGCTGTTTAATACATGTAGAAGTGTATGTAAGAGCAAGTTTGACTCTACCTTAATTCCTGTCTGTAGTATAGAGATTGGAAAACACGGGTCAGGCTTAGAACTCAACCACAGACGGAACTGAGGATCCATATCATCACTGGGTCTATTAAATCTGAAAATCATACAGAAAAATATTATTTGCAGATTTTTAACAAAATTAGCATGTGCCATTCTTATGACATTATTTAACGTCTAAAACATCCCAAAATACATATTGCAGAAAACAAGCAAACAAAATCTTTAATTATACTGTAAAACAGGTAATATTTGTAGCATAGAATTAAATTTAAAACTACAGTTGAATCCCATTGGCTCGAACACAATCGGTGCTTGAGAAACTGTTCGACCCATCGGGTAGTTCGACCCAAGCATCAACAGCTTAATATAAGGGTTTAATTCGGGACTTCAATCTGGGTTCGAGCGTTACCATGTATTCGACACTTCCGCGTTCGAGCCAACGAGATTCTACTGTATTACTATATTATGAACTAATACCTTTGAACAATGGCTTGTAGTCTTGGCATCCAGGAAGCAGCCAGGTGACAGTTTTGTAGGAACACCCATCTCCCCTTCAATATTTGAGCTTTAGAAATGAGTTCCTCTGCCTTGGGGCCCTGACCTCGACCCAGGGATATCATGTCCAGGTGTAACGTACTGCCCCGCAGCTCTTTGGCAAATCTCAACAACTGTGTTGCTGGATCACAGCCTAAATAACGGAACAGAAGATTAGTCTCTTCACTTATATAACCATCTGTATGACTTAATTTGTTGGGAAATCATGTTAATTTATGATGTGAGGTGTTTTTGTAACCAGAAGAACATACTGATACAGCAAAAATCTTGGTGCCAATTTTTCTAAGAACGTTATACATCGAGGTATGTGTATAACCATTATGATTGTTTATCTTAATCCACCAATATCAGAAACTTATTATTTTAGTGTCTTCACAAATACAAAGAATCCTCAGCTTACTTTATATTGTAACCATTATACAGTTTTTAAATGATTCAATACGAGCAATAATTTAATGTTATCACCTGGTGACAAAATGAAAATGAGTGGTGCTTTGGCCTTTGAATCTTCATACACATCTTTGAGATCAAACACTCCTGTTGACAAATAATGTGCACCCAGCTGCTTCTCAATAAACTTGGATACAGATGCTGAGAGCATTTCGGATCGGATAATCTTGATAAGAATGAGGCGTTGGAAGCAAGACAAGTTCTCCCAGACGAACACAAATTGATGGCTGGAGGGGATGTTCTGAGCTTCATCATCTGTAGAGTCTACAAAAACACACATGTTGAAATATATAATACTACCAATCATAGATCACATTCTAGAAAACATTTAAAAAAAACCAGAATTTGAAAATAGTTTGGAGTCAGAACATGAAAGACAGTGGTCTCTAAACAAGATCAAGTTAATAAGTGAAACCCTTCTAAACCGAACACACTTGTGACCGAGTAAAATGTTTGGTTTAGAGGGGTGTTCGGTTTACTGAGGCTTAAATACAGCACATAAGGCTGTTTGGGTCTTTGAAATATGTTCAGTTTAGAGGGAATTCCGGTTTACTGAGGGTCTGGTTTTGAGGGGTTTCACTGTACTAACAAAATACATTTTGTATTTTAAAACAAATATTTTTTAAAGATATTTAGAGTATTTCTTTTATGGTGCAGATGTGGATCATAGGCAGTTGGAGCCTGAACTATAAATAAGCTGTGTAGTGTTTCTGGAGAAGCCAACAAAAGATCCATGTAGTATCGTGGTTCAAAGTGTACCAGGACAAACACTACCTCACTGTGTGGCAGACTGTGCCCAGTGGGGGTGAGGGTCGGGTGTGTGCTTATAACCTTTGGTGAATAGAAAAACCCTAAACAAAGGTTTGAAGATGAATAAGACGGATAAGAGGATGGTGATCATCATGACATGCACAGGATTGGTGTTTACTTTGGTCAACTACACATGGGGTCTCATGCCCGGCACAAGTTTTGTTATCTTAACTAAAATAAGGGAAAATGTACAGATTTGTGGATTAGACTGTGGTCAGTTCAGACAGAGTGTACTTTAAACATATACCGAGATTAACAAAAGCAAAACTAGTGCGGTATTAGTAACCTGGAATAAACTGTGAAGCCATCAACTCGTAAGGATCATCACATGAATTGAAGGCTTGCCACTGAGTGGCGCAAGTCATGATACTGCGACACAGCCTATCAAATACAGACAGAGTTGCATCAAGGTGCTGACACTGTCGCCACATGTTTCCAGTCACCCACTTTGGAGGTGTCTTGTGTTTGGCAGAATCTTTCTCTCCAGCATGTGCCTCAGATTCCAGTCTTTCCATTGGCGTTAGCCCTGTCAAGAAAACATACACTAAAATGATATAAATAATATTCATGTGATAAAGAAACACAATAAAGATGGTATTATATACACTAGTAATAAAATAAAGATGCCAATTAAGTTGCAGTTCAAGTATTTGAGGTAAACACTTCAAAATGTTTTGTTATTGATATTGCAAGTACTACATGTATTCAAATACAATATTTCTATTTCCAAAAGAAAGCTAATTTTAAAACAACCGACGATGTTTTGCCAGTAATTTGACAGTGTTGTGATTTCACTGTTATCAAGTCTGATCACTTTCTCTTATCACTACATGACATCCTGCTTGGTAATATGTAGCTTTTATTAAGTAAACTGTTATTGGGAATTCAACAAATAATGTAAAACGAATAATATTTGTGGCTGCAAATTTTCTCGATTTAGAAAAAATTATTAACTGGCAATATGTAATTTTTGCATTGCAAAAGAGAAATTGTAAGTTGTGCTTCTCAATGGATTTCATTACTAATAATTATTTCCATGATTGTAATTTTCGAGGTTGTATTACAAATGTGAAAATGACTAACAATGAATGAATGAATGATTTGCAGTTTAAAGTCACTTCAGGATTTTTTCACCTATTTGCGACAATATAACAAACAAATTATATCCTTTTTACAGTTTAGGAAAATCTCGCTGACAATAATGCCTTCTATTTCATGCTCATACAAATTTAAATCAGAAAATGAAGCATCCATTCTATTGTAAGAAACCTACCATCATGTTCTGCAAGCACTCTGTTATCAGTCATGCTGGCCATGATGTTGCCCTGGAGAAAGACGAGCCACTCGGTGTCGTCAATACACCCGACCAAGCAGCTGTAGTCCTCGAACAGTGAGTTGGTTCTCATCACGCAGCTCACCATCATGAACGAGAACATCAGCTGGTGGTAGGCGAACAGGCCAACAGAGACCACCTTATAGATATTGTACGTTAACTTATCAATCATCTTTTTCAAATGTTTGTCCAAATCTAGATTCTCTATCGTCGGCGTTATCTTCTCTGTGTCTTTCTGTGTATTCACTGAGTTAGGTCGTAGCACGCCCGTGAGGTATTCAGTGGGAGAAACTGAAGATGGCTGGTCAACACTCGATATGATGCACATGGAAAACATGTCTTGGAACCAGGCTAATGAGTATTGATACATAACATCAATTGTTGCCAGGTCAGCCAGCACAAAATACAACACTGCTCCACGAGTAGCCACCTGAAAATATAGTTAAATTGCTTAACCTCTGTCAACACAAAATATACCATTGCTCCACCATGCGAAAATATTCAGAAAACATTTAACCTCAGCCAATACATAATACTACACTGCAATGGTCTGTGAGTTGCCATCTCAAAATATTACTGAACTTTTAACTTCTGCCAACACAAAATATTTAATTGAAAACAAAATAATCAGATTTACATTTTTGAGACTTTTTTCTCTTTGTGTCACTGAACAGTTTTATTCACATATTATCAAATTACCTTTAAGTATTTCTTTCTAGCTATGTTGAGTTTCTTCTCTGTTTCTTCAGACTGGTCAACTCTGTTGTAGATCTCCTCTGCCATGCCTTTGCTCTTCTGCAGAGTGTCAACTAGATCTTGATCATCCAAAATGTGACCTATTCAACACAACAAACCATAAATGAGAACAAAAATATTTTTAGGTCTTTTCTTAAATTATTACTATTACGGTATAAAATTGGCAGCATGATCCAAGAGACTATATATACTATTAAATTTATAGTAATATGACACTTTTTGGTCGTGTGCATAAATACTGACTTCATTTGCATTTGCAAACTGTCAAATTTGCAATTAATATTTGGTTAAATATACATAAAATATAAAGTTTTAACCTTCTGATTTCTGCAACAGTCCAAGAGATTTGTTCTCAAGATCTCGAAGTAGCTGTCTATCATTTGTTATGCTCTCCAGAAGCTCCATACGTTGACTCTCCAGCAATGGACGTTCCTAAAACATACAACTAAATTACAACCTGGCTCATTACAAGAATTACATACAGAACAATATTATAATATATTTTCTATTTTAACGTATTATGATATAAGTATTTGAAAAAGCATAAATACACAGAGTAAACCATGAATATCTAAACAGAAGCTTATATTTAAAGCCTTACATAATATATTTACCAAACAAATATAACATTTATAATCAATTGTTACAGCAAACATTATTGAAAAGTACTGATTCAGACATGTGAATATTTCCAACCTGTTTGACAACAGATGACAGTAACTGTTCCTGGAGCCCATCAAATGTAACAGTGAAGTTGATAATATTTACTCCAATAAAAACTGATGGTAGATAGTGAGGATTTGCCATAGATGTTGTGAGGTATAGCCTAAAATATAAAATGTAGATCAATATTATAGATGTCATGTTTTACATAGTACAACTCTAGTGCAGATATGATATACAATTAGAGTTTGATTGTTATTAATACTAGTATTCCAGCAGCCAGTGATCCACGACTGGTTTATCAAATTCTATGGAAAAGTGCACACAAAAGACCCCTTGCTGTCATTCGTGGAAGAGTAGCCTATGTGGTGGCAGTGGGTATCCTCTGTGACCATGTGTCAATATAACCATGTGTCTGACGTCCAATAACCGCTGATTAATAATCAATGTGTTTCTAGTGGCGTCGTTAAATAAAACACACCTTACTTTAATATTCAAGCAGTGACTGTGCGATTTACCAATGAACATTAGAAACCTAAATAATACAACTATCTAGATACTACTACACTGGCTATAAATTAACATATTTGATAACTACATAGCCATCATAAGAACATAAAGAAGTCTCAAATGAACGAACAATGTAGATCTAGTTTATAAGGCACCACCTACAAACATAATGTAAATGTAATCATACCTAGATTCTAATACAAACATTTCATGTGGTCAGATGGCCAGACAAATGGTTGATTCAATAAACTTGCTTTACGCATTGCATTAGAATAGATTCGAATAAAATGTTACAATTTAATATTACTACTGACCTGAAGTTTTCATTATACTCAATTTCTGTTTCTCCAATTATGATTATACGATGGCCCCCTCGCTGAAACGTTTGCTGGGAAATAATTGGTCGCATGGCTGGATCCAATTCTTCACCAACTTCCTGAAGGTTAATAATAAATACTGGAGTAAATAATTAATTTAAGTAATAACTATAGATATAGAATGGGAGGGCTGCCTATACACAATAATACTATTATTAAAGTAGAAATAGAAGTGCACTAGACGTTAACAAACAAATATTCATTATGAAAACTGGAATGATAACAATTATATCAAAGTTTCATTATTATATGATGATGTTATCTCCCTTTGATCTGACTTCTCTATTCATCAAGTGAAATAACCAAATATTGAATTTGTGCCCATTGAATGGTTTATTTTGGAATATTTAGCATCATAATAAAATAAAAGTCACAATTTGCAATCTTTGTGTGAAGGTGGTTAAAATAAGAACGGATGTAGTAAAATGAACACATGATTATCACACTGCAGTCATAAAACTACATCCACTGTTATGCAGGCTTACTACAAATTAAATAAAATAGTATGAAATTTACCTGAACAAGTACTGGATCGCCAACACGAATCGCAGTTTCTATTGTGCGCATCAGGTGAGGGTCGGTGGCAGCAACAGATTTCAGCAGAACACCTTCCATCTCCCGCACCCAGCTATAGAACAAACAATACACAATATAACTAACTAACTAAAAGTAACTCGGAGCAGTAGCAGTAGCTTTAGTTAGTTAGTTAGTTATAAACTATTTACGTGCTTATATCCAATTAAAGTTCAAGCACGTCTGTCGCAGTCACACAGTCCAGCCGCCTCAGCTGTCTGCCCACGACAGAAGTTAGTGTTAGTATGAGAGAGGAAACCTGCTACTCCAAATTAATAAATAGCAAGCAATCTTTCATATGCACTTTCCCACAGACAGGTTAGCACATACCACAGCCTTTGTTAGATCAGTTGTGGACACTGGTTGGTATAAGTGGTATTACACCTACCCATTGAGCTTTGCGGAGCACCAACTCTGGGTTGGAGTCGATACTGAAATTAGAAATCCCATATGCCACGAATGGGATTCGAACCCAGTACCTACCAACGTGAAGTCCATAGCGTTAACCACTGCACCATGGAGGCCGGTAGTGTAAGCTATATATTTGTTGGATTTATAGCTTTCATTGTCTAAGTGACTGGAAATAAGCCATTGTTCAGCATCTTCAACTGTTAATTGTGCCAAAAGAGTGTGTGCACTGATTAATCTGATTGATCCAAAATATTTTATAACTAAAATTGAAAGAAAATGAAATTGTTTACAAAATGCATGTTTATCACCCTTGACTGAAGGACGATGTAGAAATGTCAATGTTTTCCTAATTCCCAATAATGTTAGGATTGGGTTTGATCCTCTACTGGCTACCCTGATACGAAAATAAAAACATTGATAGTACATGGTATTGAATATTCGTTATACAGTATCTACCTGCTGGAACCGTATAACAAGGTCTAGTTACAGCTATACACTTGTAAACAGCATAGCTTGGTTCTTCGTGTATTTATGTATAATATATGTGTTCCGCAGGGTCTGGTGACAGCCAAACATCGATGTGCTATGTTGAAACTATCGCTGAAGACCATAGACTGGGTCAAGTAAGTATCACAGTTACAATTACATGTCACCCGTTTATCATACAGTGTATGTAACAAAGATGACAATTTTCTGCGAATCTGCAGAATTCCACAGATTTAAAAGCAATTTAGGTGGTTTAAATCTGTGGATTGTCAGATAGTGTGTCATGCATACTTCAGCGGAGCTATTTTATGTGTAGACCTACACATAAGATTGTACAGTATAAGATTTTTCAAAATATTTTGATCCTGCTCTTGTTCTATGTCGTGTTACTTCAAACATGTTGTTTACAAACCAGAAGAAACAATTAAGTATTGCCCATTAAGTTAACAACAACTGTAGCAAAAAATAAAATAGATGTCCAATCTATAACGCAAGTAGAGACACTGATTTTCCACGATTGTTCCCATCGATTTAACAAGAGAAACCGTTCGTTTTAGTTTTAGATAGTTTATTTTTCACGGGAATTTTTTGAAAAATGTTGTATTTGACTCAGCGTAATCTCATATATCTACAAAATTACTTTTGTTCTTACAGTGCACGCGTTATAGCTTAACTGTCACGAATCATGGGGCATCGATGGTACACATACATTCTCTTTCCAAGTACCGGTAATACAGTAATAAGTACCGGTACATTTAATGTTCTTTTTTTTAAAATGCATGTATAATGTGACATGAAATGACTTGTAACTGGTGGTGGGACATGATACTCTATTCTATTTTCCAACTATGAGTCAAACTCACTGTGTTTAGGAATATACAACAACAGCCACAAATAGACATCAAACACCAAAGAAAATGCAAATCATACTTACACACTTGTATTGATAGCTTAAACCTAGATACATTCGATTACTATATGTTGAGAAATATGTTGTTCATTGAAGCTTTACAATTATGAAATGTTACACTACAATTATTTATTGATTGATCATTAATATATTTTTTTATACAAACCTGATCAAAGGGTGTTAGACGTCATTAAGAATAAAGCTAGTATTGCGCACTTACCGTTTATTCGAAATAATAATATATTAATTAGACGTTTATTTGAGGTCGATCATTTCTGGATTGATTATATTTTTGTTCACTTAACATTTACTTAAAAATAACTAATTTGAGGATTATAACACTTACACAGACAAAGTGCGTATAAAAGATCTCTTGCTGCTTGTCAATTAAGAGTAGTAAAATTGTGTTAGCAGCGGATCTCATACTAACAGTAACGTTTGTCCTGGCGAGATAGCCAAATCATCCATTGTCCATGTTATAAAAATACGATTCTGGAACATTTCAATTCATTCTTCCTTGAAATGGTGCGATTCTGTCATAAACAAATAAAGAAGAAATATCACCATGCCGACTTATTGCAAACAAATGGAAATGTTGTGTTTTGCCGGTACCGGGTAATGATAAACTGAAATTCAATACAGTCTATACACACTGACTGTAATATAGAGACGAAGAGGAAATTACTACAGAATATCCATTGGTGATCTGCACTCATGTTAAAGTGGGTTCCGGTACATCAAAATCCATTTACTCAGAGATGCTTATACAATGAATTTAACTTGCCAACATAATGATTTAACTCACTTTATGAACAATAACTACCGAGATCAGTAAACCTGAATGCACCAGGCCGTAGCAATGCAGCAGGCAGTTCAGCGACACCATGTAGACACGAAAGAACACATATTTTTGGAGCGGCTGAAAACATGACGTCAGAAAAGAATGTTGACGATTTAACATTCTTGTTTCAATAATGCAGGATCAATAGTGTTTTTCTCAACATCTTGACTTACCACATCATATAACTATATAGTAAAGCAGATTAATATTGCGACATTTTTTTTTTCTCGCGAATATGCGCTGTAGCATAATTTTGTTTGTCCCGTTTAAATTTCACGAATGACTGTTGATATCAGTAAAAACATATTAATGGCTAAATGTGCTGATATGCATTGGCAAACCTCGCTGAACATTGATGTAGTTACATTGTCTACAAAATCTTTGTTTCCTGAACATTACTAGGCATTGTCTCCGCGGTACTGAGTAAAGGGATTAGCCACCTCGCATCGCTCCGACGGGTATTAGCAGCTAAATGTGGCGACCTTGTTCTTCCCAGTAGTAATTAGAATTAAATCTATTCCAAACCTTTTAACACTACTCAGGATACCAAACAGCAATTATTTTAATGTAAAAATATTCATACAATTATGAAAAGTAATGTGTTTTATTTTAAAATCAATAAGGCTAACACTCAGGGGTCGAAATATACACTATTCCGCTATCCCAAGAATAGTGATTTTCAAAACGGAATAGTAAACTACATTTTGCA
>JAULBR010113166.1:0-10111 GCA_032355825.1 Melanodrymia aurantiaca
ATGAAGAGAAGCGGTGGTAGTAGACATCCTTGTCTCAAGCCGGTCTTTACATTAAAGGAATCGGTGAGTTTGTTAGCCTGTATTACTCTGTATTTTGATATCCTCGTGTATGTTTCTTATCTGAGTGGCAATCTTCATAATCCAGTCCACTACTGTAATGAAGAGAAGCGGTGGTAGTAGACATCCTTGTCTCAAGCCGGTCTTTACATTAAAGGAATCGGTGAGTTTGTTAGCATGTATTACTCCGTATTTTGATATCCTCGTGTATGTTTCTTATCAGAGTGGGAATCTTTTCCGGCATCCTCTGTGTGCCTCATGAGTTTCTATAGGATCTCGGTCTAGACTATCAAATGCATTCTCAAAGTCTGCACAGTTGATGTACAGTAAACTGTTCTCTTATATGCTAGTTGTTAATATTGCAATACAATTGTGATAGATAATGTTTACGGCCATATCGTCAGTCCATTGTCGTGTTTCTTTGAGGAGTGAGATATCTTGAATATTATTTGCATTTTGATTATCGCTTAAAACAAAATAGAACAAAAACTTGTAAGAAATTATTCATGAAAACATCTTATATTAAAACATATCTAATTGGAACTTTGGTGCATCTAAACAATAATTAGAACTTTGGTGCATCTAAACAATAGTGATTCGCCATGTTTCAGATTACAATGTTGGAAGCAGATCTATTACATAACAGTTTATCCAATTGACACGTTCTGCTTGCCACTTTGTAACTAACTGTCTGCGCTTGTGGCCGAGAAAGAAACGCTACTTATTATTGAGAATATTTCATAAAACAATTGATGAGAAACATGTTTACTGTTATTTCGTATACACTGTAAATGTAATTCATAGATAACAAACGATTGTAAATTACGTTCGCCACGAGCCCAGGCCCGTAGCCAATGGGGAGGGGTGGAGTCGAGGGAGTCTGTCGACACCCACCCCACTACCGACAACCTTTTTTCTTTTTAAATATTAATTTTTTTTTTATATCGCACCCTCGTGTGAGGCACTTCGTGTCTCACCATAAGCCTAAACGACTACCCCGTCTCAAAATCCTGGCTACGGGCCTGGCTCAGCCTGTCTCTTTAATTAATTCCAGCGATCCATCCGCCTCCTGGTTGTCACACAAACAGCAAAAGGGTTTTGTCCGACAACAATATAACACAACTCCTTAACTGAGCAGGAAAGAGTTTTACTAAAAGTATTCACTTAAACTTTAAACTTTCCACCGTTTCTCGTTTCTCGTTTCTCGTCTCTTTTTAAGGGGAGATAACTCGGACTCCCGTTCATACAGTTACCGTAACTGAGCGGGAAAGAGTTTTACTAAAAGTATTCACTTAAACTTTCAACTTTCCACCGTCTCTCGTTTCTCGCCTCTTTCTAAGGGGAGATAACTCGGAGTCTCTTTCATACAGTTACTGTAAAATTGTAATAACAACATGACTGCTCACAGTTTACAACACGTCTTGCATTGAACATAGAAAAACTGATTTGAGCTGAATTACTAAATGAATTTGCCAAAACCGAATTCCGAAATGAAATTAAAAAAACTCTGAAGTATGCCTTTAATATCGGAATATAATTTTTATGTTTAATTTTCAGTGGATTGTTTCTAACTATCGACTGTCTTGGAGTACCAATCTGGCTGTGTTATCTTCATTTCTTATTCCGGTGGATGTGGACTGTTTTTATCAAACTGAATGGACTGCACTAACAATTGCCTGTCTGTGTGAATGAACGAACGTTGTACATGACATCTGACTTATACTTAGCTAGCCTATTCACGTTTTGTGCAGTTACGACAACATCAGCACACAATCAGTGAGATGTTGTGTAGAACATTTTATACCAGACTTTAAAGGTACACTCCCGAGATTTAAAGACGAGTGCCACCATATGCGCACATCTTATGCCATTTGTAACTTATTTCTGGCGTATAGAGTATTTCGTATTATTAAAATTAACATTTACTTACATCTTATTGCCTACAATATCAACAATTATGTGTATATCCTATATGTTTCTGATCACCCAAATTGTTATTGTAGCTTACGAGGGGTGATTGATAAGTTCGTGGCCTAAGGCAGAACTACATGAGCTGCACATGTTTCACTGAATTTGAGTGCAGTTCCACTTGTTGTATGATTACACAGAATGTTTGAAGTTAGTAAGTTTAGTTGTTTTCATGTTACACTTAATTAAACATTGGGCACCGGTGGTATCTGATAATAATTATGGACATCAGCCATCGAGGGGTCACCCGCTACCTCGTTCTCAAAGGCTTAACACCCAAGGAGATCCATGAAGACATGGTGGTCACACTAGGGGAGGATGCCTCTTCATACAGCATGGTGAAGAAGAGCGCTGCTGAATTCAAACGTGGCAGGGAGAGTATGGAAGACGACCCCCGTCCGGAAAGGCCAGTCACCGTCACCTCACAGGAGATCATTGCCAAGATTCATATCATCATCATGGCAGACAGACGAGTAACGGAGCGTTACATTGCCACTGAGTTGGGTATCTCCCAGGAACGCATCCATGCAGTCATCCACAACGAACTTCAAATGTCAAAGCTGTCGGCACGTTGGGTCCCAAAGCTCCTTGGACCTGATATGAAACGGACTTGACTCAACATTTCAAGGGAAAACCTTGTCATTTTTTAGGCGGATCCCAACATTTTTGTGTGGAAATTTGTGACTGGATGAGACCTGGGTCCATCACTTGCATCCAGAGACGAAACAGCAATTGAAGCAGTGGAAATACCTAGGTTCTACTCCTCCCAAGAAAGCCAAGACTGTGATGTCCGCAGGCAAGATGATGGCCTCAATGTTCTGGGATGCAGAAGGATTGCTGTTAGTGGACTACCTAGAAACGGGTCACACTATCAACGGGGCCTACTATGCTGATCTTCTGAGACAGCTCCGGGAGAAAACCAAGCAGATCGGCGTGGAAAGCTGACAAGAGGAGTACTCTCCCACCAGGACAATGCTCCGGCACACAAGTCCACATTGGACATGGCTGCTATTCAGAAATGTGAATTCCAAGTTGTCGAACACCCACCTTATTCTCCTGATTTGGCTCCCTCTGACTACTACCTCTTCCAGAAAATGAAAAAGGAGCTCAGTGATCATCAATTTCGTTTTGCCACAAATGATGATGTTCTGAATGCTGTGGACCACTTTCTAAGGGCCCAAAATAGCACCTTCTACACAGAAGGGATCCGTCTGCTCCATGATCGGTTGACTAAGTGTTAATGCAGAAGGGGACTATGTTAAAAAATTACTGCATTTTCTTTTCTACAACTGTCTCCTACCTTAGGCCACGGACTTATCAATCACCCCTCGTAGCGTTAAAATTACAAAACAAAACAAGCATTTCACAATTAAATTGAAGTATAATAATGTAAATATAATGTTCAAATCGCTATCAGTAATTAACACCTTATTGTAACAGGGCCGTAGCTTGCCGGAGAGGGGCAAGAGGGCAGTAAGAAAATCCATTGCCCCCTTTTGCGCCTTCCATGATCGTTCGTTCCAATAATTCGTCCCACCCACCATAAATAGTCCTAGCTACAGCCTTGCATAATGGAAGATTATGGAAGATTTTATGTTTCAATGAACGATTAAGCAGATAAAATATGATCCAAAACCCCATTTCCGTATTTTACGAACCAGCCCGCTATGAAACTCGTTGGTCTAGGCAGGTAACAAAAAGACAATAATGGGTACACGTGCGACATTTTGAAATACGTCATAATTACATTATAGTATACTATTAATGTACAACTAAAATAGCAAACTATCCTAAAAATTTAAATCATCGTAATTGAGTACCAGTTGTGTACCACGTGTTGCAGGAGATATCTTCACAGAACACATGGTTTCATAACTGTTTAATCATCTGGGGTGGTATTTATCAAACGACTTATGTCTGAGAACAAACTTAAGTCTCTACGATTTTGAGTTAAGTTCTGTGAAAAAACAAACTTAGACATAAGTTTTGGCCATTTTTGACTTAAATCTTAGGTTGTGAGGTGTCTTAAGAATTCTACAAAAACTTAAGCTTGTTTACTGGTGAATTTTTTTTGTAATTAGTATTTAATGAAACTTAACGAAAAACTTAAGTGATAAATACCGCCCATGAACTCTCGTGTATTAATATTTCCCCTGTGGCGAGTATTTGTGACATCCATGTTAAAATCGAACCAGTTGCTTTAAGACCATTTATAACCATTTTTATCAACGAAGTTTTGATTTTGAGGCTGTATATTATTTGTCTTCATACTAGAGTAAATTCTCCCAAAGCAATGAAAAGGGTTATTAATATCAGTGGAGCGTGGCCACCCTTAAATGCACAATCATTCCAAAACTGATTCATGTCGAGGTTTGATTTCACTTTGTCCGTATTGTCCGTGGTAGTGGGATTTTCATCAGCGCTGTTGTCATCTGTGGTGATTCCTACCGTGGTATTCGGCAAACCACTGCTATTGGTGCACGACTTAGCATTTGCCGATGAACTATGATCATATTCTGTATTATTCTTCTGACTATTCTCTGGACAAACGCCTACAATACAACTTTAAATATGTACTGTGCAAAGAAAATATTTATATATTATGACCTTTTAAGGTGAAAAATGAAAAGCAAAACAAACATGTAATGATTGTACGACATGTTTGGCTCATTACTACACTATATTAATAGATCGGTTTAAAAATACTTTAATAAATTTATTTATTCACATTAGGTATAATATATATGTAATTGTATTATACCGCGGTTAGGTGTTCCATTCTATTTTACACCGCTGTCCAAGCTCTGGTCCATTTGAACGTCGCATAACGTGACGATACGTATTAGTATGTAGTATAGTACCGGGGCACATGTAGGAATTCTTTGTCATGTTTGGAAATCTGGTTAATTTATGATGTGAGGTGTTTTTGTAACCAGAAGAACATACTGATAAAGAAAAACCTTGGTGCCAATTTTTCTATCTATGTTTACTGTGTTTTTTTGTGTGTAAAAATTGTAACATAAAAACCAGTTACTGGCCGTTGAGAGACTGTCTTCTAGTATCTGTTCCTTTCTCCTGTTTAGTTTTTTTTTATTGTTCAAACGTCTCAGCACGTTGTAATAAATAGAATACGCTGCTCGTTTCCGTAAGAAAACTGACACATTACAAATTAATATATACTCTGTAATATAATACACAAAGAAAAAAGTTAAGCACCCCTAGATATAATTAGTACTGAAATATAGTTCTTACTTCAAATTCGTTATATATAAAGTTGTTTAAAATGAAAGACTGCCATTGACAACCCTTGATATAACACACCCGGATATATCACCATAAATAAATTAAATTAATGGATATGTATGAATCTGAGATTAAACTGAGATTACACTGTGTATGCATATTATGTCTAACCATTGCCTGGGTACACCTTGTCCATATATTCCATTCTTATTGCGTTCTGTGTTCAACTGTCTTCTCCATGTCATTGATTCTACCACACATCTACGACCAAATATATTATCTCTAACTGGCTGTAAGTGACCACACTCCACCACAATGTGACGCACCGTCAATGTATATCGACAGTGATCACACTGAGGTGGAGCGTTTTTCTTTAAAATAAATAAATGTGTCAAATGTGTATGACCAATACGAGAACGACACAAGACAACCTCATCATTCCTGCTCTTTTTGTAGGAGGACTGCCACTCTCCCAAGACTGGCTTGACAGAATGGAGCTTGCTCGCTCCCGCACCGTCCCACACACTTTGCCAGCTAGACCAAATATATTTGGTTATATAATGTTTAAAATCGGTGTATGGGATACCCATCTTGGCACGAGGCAAATTGAAAGCAGACTTGGTCGCTAAATCTGCCTTTTCATTGCCATCGATGTTAACATGACTGGGTACCCCGCAAAATACAATAGATTTTTTTAGCAAGTGATAAAAAGACACACTTTTGTATCAACATCCCAATTAAGGGATGTTCCATGGCAGCTTCATGTAATGTAATGCCTGGAGACACGAAAGTGAGTCAATATAAATAATATATTTTGATGCATTAGATTCTTTTTTTTTTTTCCAGGGTATTTATGATTGCCTGGGTTTCCGGAGTAAAAATAAAAGCCGAATCGGGCAACCTCATGGACATTATATCTGATGGGGAAAACTGTAGCACAGGCCACAGAATTCCCATCTCGTGACCAATCCGTGTAAATAGGAATGTAATCATGAAATGTATAATAATATTGTTAATTCCATGAACAGTTGTTTGTATACAACACGCTGCCGTAACATAGGCTACTCTTCTTCGAATTAACAGCAAGGAATCTGTTATGTGTACTTTTCCACAGACAGGATATCACACACCACGGCCTTCGATATACCAGTTGTGGATCTGTAACGGGAAGTAACCTAAAGGGTCCGCTTAGGAGATTCGATCCTCAGGCGGACGCTCTACCGCTGATCTACGCCCCGCTCCCGTAGGAACCATATGCTGGGATGTAGATTTGCAACGTACCATAAACAGATCATGGTGACTTACTTTCCAGTAATTTAAATTACTGAACATCACAAAAACATCTTGTCTAACAAGATTTAAATATTAATGTCGAAAGTCATTGATGGCAGTCGGGTGTATTAATCGATTTTGTACAAATAAAAGTTCGCGTTATTGTACGTCAACTTGCGTATTATGATGTTTGTTACAAATATGATTTCTCGTCAAAATGTTTGTACTGTTTGGCAACAACTCATCCTCAGTTTGAACGTCAATGTTATGCTAATTCGCCGTATATTGTTTGAGCAAGTCATGGTCATGTGTTAGCAATTTTGTTTGTTAAATATTATATTTTGGATCTTGTACAAGAGCTGAATCTAGTTTTGGGACATAGTGTCTGCCTAATGTGCGTGATGTCGCAGGATCGATGCTCTTCTCTGGACTTCAGAATTGTTGGCTTTTCTCGTTCCAAACACTGATCTACGACTGGAACAATAAAGGCTAACGTATGTGCTCTACTTTTATTTTTGAAAATGGCATTATATAAGATCCTTTTCTTTAATTATAAAAAGAGTAAGACAAGCCCCCATGTGGCAGCTGCAGCTGACGTCTTCTGAGACGATGTAATTAATTTAACATACCGTTTCGTTTGACTATCCGTTAAACAAATTTTAATTGTGGATCGTGTACACGATTTATCCATTATTGTGACTACACTATAAGATTTTATAGTTATGATTATCATAATTATTCAAACAATTATTTTACTATCACAATTATCAAGAAGTACACTGGTTTTTGAAAATGGAATATCTTACCAAGGATCCATGTTGCGACTTTGCCGGTGAGGAAAATTTTATAGACTTTCGTAGGTTTATCATCGGTTGCTTGTATCCATTCTTGGTTCACGTCTGTCTCGTCGCAGCCAAATCCAATCCTAATAATTCCACGCACATTGGTGATCCAGACAGTTTGATAAACGTTGCACTGGGTGCCGAAATTAGTCGTATAATATGGTTTGCTTGATTGGGTTTTCATCTGTGTAAGTTTATAATTATGGGCCTTTGTAAAGTTTTTAAAGGGCTCCCATTTCTTTGGAATATGAATTAAATAGCCTTCAGTCCCCTTTGCAGAGTTTATAGGCCGATTAGCAGTCTGAAGGAAAATTGTAGCTTGATGACACGTCTCTACTTGGACCTTGAAAGGCATGATTGCAGTGTTCAATAATGTCCCATCTTTATTAGAATTCGTAGTAATTTGACTTCGTGTTGAACCTAATCAAAAGAATATAAATGCTTAAAGAAGAAACCATCTATTTAAATAATATTCAATGCAGAAAACAGACGATAAATTGACTTCATAGCATAACATGCGTAACACCGTGACTTAATTTGATATTTAACAATTGCATTTTACTTTTTAGTACACGTCTCCAGCAAGTGAACATATTTTTTCAATTGTTACATGTACATCATACCTGAAATGCTTTCCAGGGATGGCAACATTCCATCGACGCCATGGACATTAGCAAGGTTGGAGTTTGTTTGGAGACAAAAACAAACAAACCAACAATCCTCATTAATCGGAATTCACGGAAAGTTTATTGGGCGAGTTTGGTGGTGAGGGTAGTTCTAATAAGCTGGCAGCCAATAGGCAACCTTTAGATGACTGATACTATAAATCATTCTTCTGTTCAATATTAATTTGCAAGTGAGCATGGCAGTTGTGTTGTATCACCAATTGATTAATTTGCAAGGTAGCAAGGTCTATAACATAGACATGTAAAACTAATCTTCCAATCTAGCACCATGCATACACTCATTAAGATCTTTTATAGAACAAATGTATCAGCCGCGAATATCGAGATGGGCATTGAATCCCACATTAATTTTGTTTAAATTTAAGGTTTCATCTTTGACCACTTTAGAAAAATGAAATATGTTTGTGCCAGAATGGGCCAACCCGACAACCTAGGTCACACGGGTTACACAAATATATTTCGTCTCTGGTTCTACCTAGTAGGTAAAAAGCGTCTATGCCAAAATGGGCCATCCCACATAATCCCAGGATTGAGTGCAGAAATTTATAGACGACAATGAATATACGAACGACAACCAAGACCAATGGATACTTTATTCTATACTATATGTGTACAAATGATTTCTGTTTTAAATAGTATGTTTTCAGTACCATTGTTCGTAATGGATGATATTTTTTTTTATACACATCGCTTTGTGGTCTACATATGTATATATACACCAGTCTGTGATGCAATATTACGTGTATATTTATACAGTATATAACATTATTCATTCCCTGAAAAAACAAAAAAACAAAAAACTCCATTAATGCTCATAATTACCACTCTCCACCTGTATTTTTTATATTTGTATACATGTATATTGTATATGTATTTATGTATTTATGCTGATAAGTTTTTTGACTGAAGGCAAATAATGAACTTGAACTTGAAATGAATCCGACAAAGAACCCGAAGTGAACGGATTCTGGTGTGTTTGATATCCATTGTCATTTCCATTTATTTCATTTTATGATTGAAATGTTTTATTTGTTAATAAAAACACAAAGGATCGAGCACAAATTATACAAGTTACAAGGCCCTCTCCCACGGAAGCGTCCTGGGGTCACATTGAGAAATAATCTCGTAATTACGACTTTTAAATCTCGTGAGATCACACGGGAAGCGCGCATGTGCACATTTTCTCGGAGTTTTTGTTGGTCTGAGTTTGATAGTATCAAGGTAAGAATGATTGACCTCCATACCTTTTTACATCTTTTACGTGTAGCTAAAACTAATTAACTTTAGGCTTAATGTCAGTTTTATCAACGAGTAGGTCGATATATATATTCAGCATGTCCAATTAGCTTACTCAGTTTCGATACTCGGTGTAGTCCATAAATAAACGTAATATCGAAGAGGTGTGGATTTATATTACGTCCATGTTCCACCCATTGACTTGTTCGGTGCAGTTGCGCACAGCTGTTGGGGGGTGGGAGGGTCTCCCAACGCTGGGGGGGGGGGGCCCCCCCCCCCCCCCCAACGAGATCAACAGTCGTAATTACGAGATTAAAAGTCGTAATTACGATATTAAAAGTCGTACTTACGAGATTTAAAAGTCGTAATTACGATATTAAAAGTCGTAATTACGATATTAAAAGTCGTAAATACGAGATTAATGTTTTTTATTTCTCAATGTGGCCCCAGGACGCTTCCGTACTCTCCTATATACGAGAGGGTGTCAACAACTATTGAGCCTCAGAATGACAGTTTTCAAAAAGTGTTATTTCTTATGTTATTTTTCTACATAATCCCCGTTAAGATTGATGCATGTGTTCCATCTCTTGAGTAGGTCTGCAATGCCTCCCGATAGAAGTCAGATCTCTGACCCCCCAAACCATGACCCCACAGTCCCTATGAGGTCATTATCATCATCATCATCATCATCATCATCAAATCTCTGTCCACGAAGATGCTTCTTCAGATTGGCAAACAGGTGATAGTAACTGGGAGCCAGGTCTGGTGAATAGGGTGGGTGAGGCAACATTTCATATCCACACTCCT
>JAULBR010113177.1:0-10110 GCA_032355825.1 Melanodrymia aurantiaca
CTTAAGTCGACACCGGTATTCAGAGCAAAGTTTGACGTTGTCGACTTAAGTCGACGTCGGTAGTCAGAAGGTTAAAAGGCAAAGTAAAGTTTGTTTTATTTAACGACGCCACTAGAAGCATCGATTATATATCAGCGGTTATTGGACGTCGGACGCATGGTTATATTGAAACATGGTCACAGAGGAAACCTGCTGCCACCACATAGGCTACTCTTCCATGAATGACGGAAAGCGATCTTTTATGCACACTTTCCCATAGACAGGGTAGCACACACCACGTAATTAGATAAACCAGTCGTGGATCACTGGCTGGAACGGAAAATAGCCCATAAAATATTAAAAGGTAAACATGTCTATTAGCACCATCAGTCATTTGTTTGGATTTGTTCATTACCTATGCACCGCTCAGTTGGTGAATTAATGTTGGTGTTTGGTCCAAGACAGCAGCCATGACCTCCAGGCAGAATGACACAGATCAACTGACACTTCAGCTCTTTGCAGGGATTGCTTACTGAAAATATAAATACAGTGTTTATTTGTCAGCGATACCAGTGGAGTATGTAGATTAATAATCAGTTACTGGGTGTGCAAGTTATTTTGTCACATGTTTTCATAAGAAACCAAACCACATCTTACCGATTAGCAACAAGGGATCTTTATGTGCACTTTTCAAGACAGGATTGCACATACCACAGCCTTCTGTGTATCAGTCCTAGTTCAATGGTTGAATTAGGAAAATAAACAAATTAAGTGTCATAACAAACACATTTGATTATTATCAAGCAGTCTACAGAAACTAGCTGCAATTGGGCTTCTCTTTTTAATTAGTTAGTTATAACTTATTTACATGCTTATATCCAATTAAGGTTCAAGCATGTCTGTCGTGGTCACAGAGTCCAGCTGCCTCGACAGTCTGCCCATGACAGAAGTTAGTGTTATTATGAGAGAGGAAACCCGCTACTCCAAATCGATAAGTAGCAAGGGATCTTTCATATGCACTTTCCCACAGACAGGTTAGCACATACAACGGCCTTTGTTGAACCAGTTGTGGACACTGGTCGGTGTAAGTGTAAGTACACCTACCCATTGAGCCTGGTGGAGCACTCACTCTGGGTTGGAGTCGGGAAGTGAGATCCACCCGCGGGATTAGAACACTGTTCCTACCAGCCTGTAGTCCGTAGCGTTGACCACTGCACCACGGAGGATGGTAGTTTTAATTATGAGCAATGATCCTTTTATATTCACTAATACAATGGACAAGACCACACATACAGCCTTCAAATATCATTTATTGTATGGGCAGATTCAAGGGTAGGACTAGGGTTTCAGCTCCAATGGAAGATTTCAAGTAGCCTACTCTTTCGACAGAAATTTTGATTGTTATTTTTTAATTACTTTCTGTGGCTCCCATTTTATTATTGGGGACATGCGCCCTTTTTATTACACTGCTGGGCGAGATTCCACTATGATATTAGTATGTAAAGCGTGCATGACCGTGACAAACCAAAGGTCATTAAACATTTAAATAATTTATTTATTTACTATTGGTTTGAAGCTATACATAAATTTAAATTATACTCCAACCTGTGAAATTGAAGTTTTCGTCTTGTAGTGGTTGTCGAACAGGGTGGTACACTTTGATGCCTAGTGGTCGGTAGATTTCCTGAATGATTTTGATCTCTTTGGTATTTGGTTTGTTGTCTAGCTCTATAACTGAATCTGGCTGGCTCACAAATAACTTGTTTTCAAACAGGTCAATGGAAAAAGGTTTGTTTAGTATTTTCCGAGCAACTGTATATCTAAAAGAAACCACAAAAGGAACATAAGACAATTTCACTTGCATACATTTGAAATGTATAAATATAGCTTCATGTAAAGATCAAGTCGATTTGTTTAAAGACACCGCTGTTATTTCAACATATGGTCAGAGAAAAAAGCTTCAGCCACCACATAGCCTATTCTACACATCTCTAACTTCCCATGTTGTATACAATATTCCATATCTATATAGTTAAACGTTCCTGTGTATCATACAATATTCCACAGCCACACATCTAAAGTTCATATAAAGTTTAATATCTACAATCCAGGGTCGTAGCTAGCGGGGTGGGGGGGGGGGCAAGGGGGTTGCTGTCCAAAAACAAATCCGGCAAAATTGATAGAAACTTTAAAAATCCATGAACCCCTAACAGTCTTGCGCCTTTGTGCTAATTTGTTTCGAGAATTCTTCTGCCCCCTCTCACCCTCATCCCCGCAGCCCACACACACAATCCTTGCTACATATGACCCTGCAAAAGCTGATCACCTGTAAAGTTCTTACCTTTCTCGTCCATCAATTGTTGCACTTTCAATAGAATGTTTAAACTGATCCGCCCAGTATATCCGGTCCATGACTAGGTCGATGGCAAGTCCGACTGGATCATACACAGCAGACACGATAATGCCGTTACTGTTGTAGCCATCCATCTCACTTCTCTGGATAGACAACGACATGTCGATCCAAAACAAATATCTGAAACAAACATTTAACCATTAAAGTTGACAAATACTGTAAAACGCATTTTGTTAGTGTATATATCATTCTTGAATTTTGTTTGCAACTTAAAAGCATAAAAATTATAAATGCTTAAATGCACATTAAAAGATTCTTTCAGATAGAACATGTATAATAGAAAAATGCAAGGGCTTCATAGACAAAAGCAGAATTTGCATTCACAGGGAACATGATGGAAATTATTTCACAGGAAGATTACATATTGTAAGATTCATTTCTTGATTTCACTTGGTTTCTTCTCACGCAAATATTTTACTTTATGGAATTGTATGAAATATATTACCTAAAATTATTATCAGAGTTTAACATGCAAAATGGTAAATGATAAACTAAAAAGACTAGCATTCTATTGTATTACCATCCAACGGTGAATCCTTCAAACCGAATGAAATTTATTATTCTTGAAGCCATTTTAGATCTGGTGTAAAAACACATCAGCTGATTCTACCACTTAACCCTCCAACTACTGAAGGTAACAAAAGTCAATGTCACAAGAGATATCATATCCACATAAGTTACTCTTTTTAATTAGCAGTAAAGAGTGCAAGGCTAAGTGATGTGAGTAATAAGGACCAACCCTTTCAAAGCGTGGATGGCAATGTACGTTGGCTTCCATGCCGTCTGATTGAGAATGACTTTGCACTGTTTGTTCTCCAGGTTACACACGGTAATAAAGCCAGTACTACCCTCCTCATGCGAGTAGTACAAGTTATTACACACCCAGTCCAGAGCAAGTCCATAAAGTTCACCAGTTGTGTGGAAAATTTGCTCCGTAACATTTTTCCAAGATCTATACACATATCCTTCAACCACATTGCTGTCCAACTGCAAAATGACAACATAATTATGCTTTAATATTAAATCACACATAAACACACTGGTCAACTGTCCTCTTTTCTACAGGTCTTCTGTTATTTCATCACTACTACTGTCCATGAGGAATTTTATAATGGGAAAACACAATTTTCTACAAATACAACATTTTCTACAAATAACCAAATTCCTATCTACCTTTTAAAAAACCATTCAAGACACTCTTGCGCTGAGTTATGCTCCCCAACCCCCCTCTAATTTGATTGTCCACATCATTAAAATTAAAGTGCTACCTATTGTATATGGAGCATCTTAGAAATGGATTGGTATAACAGGATCATCAAGTGTCTGGACTAACGAAACTCCACTTAAAAGTGTGTTAGATTTGTTAGAATACAAACATTCCATTTATACCTTTGAGGATATCCAGTAAACAACATTGGTGGCCATGTCTACGTCAATATTAAATGGCGTCATGTTGGTGTTGATCAAACTGCTTTCAAACTGGTGCATGAAGCCAATCTTGCGGAGACCTAGAACTTGTGCAACAATGAGGTACGGTCTTGGACCTGAAACCGAAAAATTCAAAGTAAATCTTTTAAGCAAATGTCAATTAGCTAGCCAGCAGCTAAATAATAGTGGTTAAGATCTCCATTAAAATAATCAAGAGAATTTGATATTTGTGGCATCAAATCAAGAGACAACACCTATAAATCTAAAAACTGCAGAATGGTCATCTTCGATTAAAGAGAAAGTTTGTTTAATGACACCACTGGAACACGATTATTAATCATAAGTTATTGGATGTCAAATGCACAGAAAAAACTATGCCACCACATAGGCTACTCTTTGAATAACAGCAATGGATCTTTTATGTGCACATTCCCACAAACAGGATAGTACACACCACAACCCTTGATAGACGAGTCGCGGATCACTGGTTGGAACGAGAAACAGCCTAATGGTTGCATTGAGGAGGATTAATCAGTTGCCTTGTAAAACCTCAGGCAGATGTTCTCGTGCAGACTTTAAATCAAACTTTAGACCAGGCTTTCAATCTCTTTTACCAATAAAGTCTCACCAACATTTATTTTTTGGCAAACCAAACGCGTCCAAAAGATATCAATTTAGATAGACGCAATCAAATTTCCTTTTTGGCTTATAAATATCTAACAGTCCAGACATACTCACTATTCCAAATTCCAATAGCTCGAACTTATCTCCTCCCCCCACCCCCCACTCACCATGGGTACAACCTCGGCACTGGGTTCCGGCCTTTGATGGTGGACCGTACCCACGGAGGGGGTGTCTAAATGTTCATTGGAATGAAGGAATGATTTGAAGTTTAAAGTCGCTTCAGGATTATTTCACCTATATGTGACAAATGTTCACCTTAAGCCAATGCGACTGACTGTCTCGTGCAGAGCTGTACCCAACTCTCCTCAACAAAAGAGAACGAGAAAATGTTGGAATGGATACTTACCTTCTGCCTTGCAAACATAGCCATCTGAATGAAGTTTGTAACCTAGGCCACAGGTACAAGTGAAGGCACCTTTACGATTGACACACTTCTGCGTGCAGTTGGAATCGTGACGAAGGCATTCATTCAGATCTGAAAACAACGTAACAGGTATGCACATAACAGATTACTGCAAAAATAGCATTGCTATGAAAGGATGAAAAAATATAAAGTTGGTTTGTTTAAAAGACGCCACATGATTAATAATAATTGACTATGAGGTCAAACGAATGGTTATTTAGACATTTTCTCAAATGAAATCTGCAAAAGTTATTCTTTTCAATTAAAAGCATTAGATTTTGTAATTGAGCTTTCCCAAAGATAGCATATAGCACACCTTTGATGTACCAGTTTTGGACAACTTATTAGAAAGGAGGAAAATTGCAATAGGTAATAACAAAAATTTATTAAATTTTCTTGTTTAAACGATACAAACCAAAACATGAGACTTCGTCATCAGCAAGTTCATATCCTTCCCAACAGGAACATACCGGCCCCTTGGTCGTCATTGTACAGTTCTGACTGCACCAGTCATCACAAGCCCTTCCTGGCAATCACAAAACAAAATCTGTTTCTATACAAATGCAAAAAGTAAAACAAAATGCTTTACTGGATTTTAACAATTCAAAATGTAAAAGTAAAGTTTGTTTTATTTAACGACGCCACTAGAAACAGATTATAAATCAGCGGTTATTGGACGTCAGATGCATGGCTATACTGACACATGGTCACAGAGGAAACCCGCTGCCGCCACATAGCCTACTCTTCCACGAATGACAGCAATGGGTCTTTTATGTGCACTATCCCATAGACAGAATAGCACACAACACTGAATTTGATAAACCAGACGTGTTTCACTGGCTGGAATGGAAAATAGTCCATAAATTTTTTGTGTGCTGTGGAGGATCGATCTCTCGACCCATCCTGCCACAGGCGGACATTTTACCTCTGAACTACGTCCCGCTCCTGAGCATACTAGTGTGTCCTATTTGTCGCTACCCATATTGACAATATATTTATGGGTGCTGGTATATTTTACAGCTAATTGATCTCCCAGACATGTCACTTGTCTGGCACTTATTAATTCATGGCAGCAATTAGGTTTCTGAGACATTTTGTCGCTGTAAAGAAGGATTTTTGCAATAAAATAGACTGTTCCAAAGTAACACTGTCAGTGTCAGAATTAAGCTATAACGAATTCCAATGCAAAGAAGAATTTAACATTGTGTAAGCTCTTTCCCACCAGATTTGTGTTGGAAGATCTATGTAATTGTCATCGTAATGACAGTTGTGATAAGTTAGTATGTCATGGTCACACAGTCCAGGTGCCTCGACTACCTGTCCACGACAGAAGTTAGTGTTAGTATCATAGAGCAAACATGCTACTCCGAATTGATAAGTAGCAATGGATCTTTTTTAATGCATTTTCCCACCGACAGGACTTTACATACCATGGCCTTTGTTAAACCAGTTATGGACACCTACCCATTGAGCCTTGCAGAGCACTTACTATGGGTTGGGGTCAGTACTTGGGTTAAAATCCCATATGCCACAAATGGGATTTGAACCCAGTACCTACCAGCCTAAACCAGAAGGGTTAACCACTATACCACGGAGGCTGGTAGGTAATTATAAGCGGATCCACTGTATATATATACATTGACCATCAAAATTGTTTACGTTATGTTTAGTATAAGCATAATTAAAAACAACAGGCACGTAGTGAACTGGATGCTAACATCTGTTCGCAGTCGAACAGCCTTGATGCTTGACCAGTTGCTTGGACAAAACGAACATGGCCAACCCATACAGAACTATTCTCTGGCATCAATTTGCAATCCAACAACTTTCATCAAATGTCCTGTTGTTTGCACAAGTCCAAGATGGTGGTCATTTAATGAACTTTGATCTTCCAATCATGTGCTCTGCACTAAGCCACAAGTAACCGAACCATGTTAATGCATTGTGCCTTTTGACATGGCAAGTGGGGCCAGCTCTTTGATGTAATGTAAGCGTTGGCAGAAACCAATCAAGAAACCAGGCAGATACGTACCTATTAACCTGTTTTAGCTATGTATGTTAACCGGTCTCCATGGTGTAATGGTCATGATCTCTTATTAACTATTTTGTCCCAAAAAAATGTCATTCCACATTTTTATATTAAAATTGTACAGATAAATGTAAATCAAACCTATTGGTTGAGTTATGCTTGTAGAAACCTAATTTGAGTGTAAAATTCTTCGTTGGGGGTCTTTGGGTTTATGTTAGACCTTTTCTTCCTTGTATTTAATAAAATGTATTAAAGAGAATCAATAACGCACTATTGTAGCATGATCATGTGATGATGTAGTGGGTTATATGTCGGTGTCATTATACAATGAAACCCCTCTAAACCGGACTATCAGTAAACTGGAATTCCCTCTACACCGAACATATTTCAAATTCCCAAACAGCCTTATGTGCTGTATTTAAACCTCAGTAAACTGAACACCCCTCTAAACCAAACATTTTACACGGTCCCAAGTGTGTTTTGTTTAGAGGGGTTTCACTGTATTACATAAAATTGTCTGTTTAGCATCATATATGTATGTTGTCAAAACCTGCAACTAATTAGTTCAAACATTGATAATGTTACACTATTGTCTGGAGATGCAGCAGAGTGTCTTTAACTACATCGAAACTTCTACTAGTATTTGGCTGCATTTATGCCACTTGGACTACTATACTATATTTTCTACAAACATGGAGGTACTGTTCCTATCACTACCAGACTGACTCGTACTTTTCTATTTTAATATCCCAAACACAATCCAAGACTATAATATTATATTTAAAGGAATTTGGAGACCACCTTGAAACTATATATATCAGTCAGGACTCTAAAAGCTTTTTCCTACTCTACATGTATATGGGAATCATTCCGTACAACACGCCCAAAGTTTACATCCATTTTCATCTTGCCGTTATGACATTTGTCCGGTCTAATGTAGCCGGAGACTTAGTGTGGATGTTGTTTGTATCAGCAAGCTATGGTTACATCAAAGGCAAGGTCTACTAGATTGAAGGTATTCAGCGAACAGTTGAGAGTCGTTTCCTCGGTACAGGTGCCATCTGAACTTTTCTGTCTTCGCTGTTCCTTGTTAGAGATGTGTGCAACTTTCTCTACATATGGGAGGGGGCTGCTTTTCCAGCAGTAATGGCTGCCAGGTGCTGTGATTTGTAATGAAGTCAACTGCCAAATTATCAGACTTTTTCTCTAGGTTGATGTGTTGAGAGAAATATGAACTAGAATCATGTCAATAAGGATGTATTGCTTTTACTGAAAGAATACAAAGTTTAAAAAAAAAAAATATTTGAACATTTAAAGGAGGATTTAAAAAAACATTTTAAATAGCTTTTTGAATTTTTGTCAGCCAGTGACCAACTTTGCAAATATCACTTTTTTTTGCATTAGAATTTTTGTATAACCTATAAATATTATTAAAGATATGTAATGACTTCGAGACCTTTTCAAATTAAAGCTGACTTGGTGAATTTAATACAAATAAAGTTTGTCTAATGACACTACAAGAGAACATTGATTAATTAATCATCTTCTATTGGATGTCAAATGTACAGTGAATTTGACACATGGTCTTAGAAGAAGGCTGCTACCACCACATAGGCTACCCTTTATTGAGTATGTTGTAACACCAATACTTTTAATATAGACTATCTTTTTAAAGCTTCCAATCTAATCGACTAAGACTTGTTTGCGGTCTTGCTATTGTATTATCTCCCACTTTAGGAATAATCCTCCTTAGACGTCCTGTTGCAATGTATATCCTATTCTAACCATGTACACGTATGTGGGAAAGTATGTAAAGGACTGATTGCTTTTTACTCAGTAAAAATCGGTTAAACAAACTGTACAAGACAAATATATTTACCAAAACAATAATTTCTGTTTTTCAGACGGAACTGGGTATGTGCAGCTGGATATGGCGATGAAGAATATAACAAAGTACAAAGGTCAGAATGTACGACTGAGATGTGAAATCACTGGCAGTCCATTACCCACATACACTTGGTTTAAAAATGATGCTCCGATTAGCAGTGATGATGAAAATGGAAGATTTAGTGTGAGGAGTGTCGCTTGGGGATCCAAGTAAGTAATTTTCTTTGGTAGATTTTTGTTCTTGTGAAAATAATATGGGCAGGGGTATTAAGTCATATGGACCATTTACAGGCCCTTATCCAAGGAAGGGAAAAAATTTTGGGGAAAAAATTACTGATTCAAATGATGCATATAACTTATAAGTTGTGCTAAATAGAAAGTTGAAATACAGAATATACGTTATACCCCAACAAATTTCACCCCCAACCATCAAATTTCTTTTTGTTTACTGTTGAACAGTTGGTGGCTGTAAAAAAAACAAAATTATTACTCTTTTAAGGGGAAAAACCCAATTTATGCTAGTCATCCTGACATTAACTACCTCAAACAAACAACAAACAAACAAAATGTTTGTTCTTGATTTTAAAACCAAAATGATAAAATTTCTCCTATGCCCTGTTGTTTTTTCCTAATTTTCTAAAATGGTATCCTAAGCAAACAGTCCAGATTATACCCTGCCATACAGACAGACAGAAACATCCTGACAACTGTAAATGAGACACAAATTGCACATTATCTCTCGAAGATGTAAGAACGTACATGTTCTGCACATGGCCTACTTCCATTTACCAATGCAAACATTTTGTGGAGCAATTTGCTAGTCTCCTTTAGTTTTCGATGCTGGAATTCAGTGGGAAATGACTTAATTTGTGATAATAGCCTATTAGTGGTATGTTTGGGAATGTCTTGTAAAGTTAGTAAGCTTTTCCTGTTGCCTTCAGTAAACAGATCCAAGATGCCTGTCTGTCTAGAGACAGATAAATGGCTATTGGTAAATTGTGCATCATGTGGTGGTGGTGTTGTAGTGGTTTTTGAAATGAAAAACCTCTTGTGTGCAAAAGTGGGATTTGAACCTACTGCACCGATTCGCATGGCACTTAACAGTTCAACACCATATCCATTCAGCGAAACCATTCATTCAAACAATGCCAATTTAGTGGTGTTTATCATGTGCACTGTCAAGCTCAGGGTTTGAAGTCGATGTAATACATACAGTCGAACTTGGTCTAACGGGCACCTTCTCAGAACGGCCACCTGCTCATAACGGCCACTCTGAAACCCCCCGAA
>JAULBR010113187.1:0-10108 GCA_032355825.1 Melanodrymia aurantiaca
GTGGCGGGATGGGTCGAGAGATCGATCCTCCACAGCGCAAAACATTTTTATGGGCTATTTTCCGTTCCAGCCAATGATCCACGATTGGTTCATCAAAGGCCATGGGATGTGCTATCCTGTCTGTGGGGAAAGTACACATCAAAGATTCCTTGCTGTTATTTGGTAACAGTAGCCTACCGTATGTGGTGGCAGCGGGTTTCCTCTGACCAAATGTCAATATAACTGCGTTTGACTTCCAATAAACGCTAAGTGAATAATATCAATGTGTTCCAGTGGTGTTGTTAAACTATTTGTTGAATGGCCCTTAACATTACGGAGTACATGTATAATATTATAATAATAAGTTGTTCCCACTATTATTATTTAATCAAACATAGTCATTTCATTTTCATGTGGGAATGGTTTAAAAATCTGCTATTATACATATAATTCTCATAAAAAAAAATATATATATTTTTTTTTTAAATTTCATTCATTCAGTGCATGTATGTATGTAAAAAGACCATCATTTATTTTGACCTAGGTGGTGAAGGGGTTAACAGACGAGCGTAACAAGCGAGAGAGCGAGAAGTCTGGACGGGGACGTGACGGCCGATGTGTGACACAACGACAGCTGTGTTTACTCTCGCAAATTAACTATTTATCTCTTTATGAAACACAAACACCGTTTCGTTTGATCACTTTACATGAATATTTACCAAGCACTAATTTATTCGTCTTGACCCCAAGTGCCCCAGACATGTTGCAAAATTGAAAAACAATTGTGACAATTTTTTATTTATTTTTATCATGTTCTGAAAGAAATCGTCACCGGAAAGTTAAAATTATCCGAGAACTAATTTATTCGTTTTAGCTCGTGTCGTGTCGCAAAATTGTGACAAATATTTTTTTATTATGTGTTGAAATCGTCACCGGAAAGTTAAAATTATCAAATTTCTATTTTAATTTCTGCTGAGATATTAAAAAAAAAGTTTCTAAAGATATTTCCTGTTCCAACCACCTGTTGTGAGAGGATTGATTTTTTCTATAAAGACGTTACAAGAGTTGGAAAACACCTGTTGACAAATCGCCATGCTCCTAGACCAGACAAACATTTCCTGAGTCAGGTGTTAATAATACACTCGCACAAATAATTCCTAGACGAGACCGACGTTTCCCCCCGAGTCAGATGGCGTTATTAATACGCTCGCACAAAATAATCCATAACGACAATTAACAACCTTGAAATGGTCGTGAATATCACATCCTTTATATATTTTTTATCGTTGACTTAATTTGCGACAATTACATCCAGTGTACGCCAGACACGTGGTTAGTCAATATTAATCTCTTCCCCGGAATGTACAAAGCAAGGATACAACGCACAAAGTGAGGATACAACATACAAAGCGAGGATACAACATACAAAGCAAGGATACAACGTACAAAGTGAGGATACAACATACGCAGCAAGGGTACAATGTACAAAGTGAGGGTACAACATATAAAGTGGATACGGCATATAAAGCAAGGGTACAACATACCAAGCAAGGATACAACATACAAAGCAAGGATACAACATACCAAGAAAGGATACAACATACAAATCTAGGATACAACATACAAATCTAGGATACAACATACAAAGCGAGGGTACAACATACAAAGCGAGGGTACAACGCTCTCCAGAAGCTCTCCGAAAACAGACCGTGTGTGTATCAGATTTCTCATTACTTGATTGTGTTTCGAAACGGCACAAAGCCGGGGCTCATTGACAGATTGCAGCTCTTGCAGGTCGTACGGACACCCAGTGTACTGAGATCTCTTTATATGTAAATTAACAACCCACTGACACTGTCACGTCTTCAGAAATAACACACCTCGATCATTTTGTAATCGGCAAACAGGTACAAGGGCACCAGATTTCAGTGCGTGGACAGGACTTATACGAGTGGACAACATTTGTGGACTAAGATTTAAGTCGTCGGTGGACAGGATTTGTGTTCCGGTTAGGATTTGAGTGCAGTTAAAGTTTACAGTTATTGGTCGGACTGATCTTAAAGACAACAAAACCGAGGTGAAATATTCAAACACCAGTGTTGCTATGTGATACAAGCCACTCAGAACTTCGTTCATGATTGACAGGTATACGTAGTTATTGAAATACAAGACTGCCTCGTCCTGGCTGGATAAAACCCAACAACTCCAGACAAAGTTGGTCGTGTGTCGGTTGTCAGTGTATCAGTTTGACAACCTGAAAATTAAACTTTATTTCTCTTGGTTAAAATTAACAAAATAAACACAACAAATTGCTGTGTCGAATGTGATACAAATAGAATTAATACTTCGCTGTTTCGATCGATCGTGATACACAAAAAAAAAGAATTGATACTTTATTGTTTTGAATGTGATACATACAAAGATCACTGTTAATTTACTGTTTCGGATGTGACACAAAGATCTTTGATAAAGAGTTAAAAATATTTCCACATCAGTGAATTTCCGAAGAGGAGAAGGAAATATTTGTGTGACAAGACTATCCCAGCTTTTGTCTTCCTGTTTGTAGGGTATTGACTCACTTGACTGAGTGCGTATATTATTGTGATAAGTGTTATAGTATATACGTAAACCTTTAACCGCACAGCAGGGAGTTTCAAACAGTATTAGTCATAGCGCAGCCCAGCCGATATGCAACTGTGTGTCGTCTTCTTCTCAAGGTATGTGATAAGTGACTGGGTGAGTTGAGGATACCACACACACTGACCGAGTGACACTCACACTCACACACACTCACGGCTATTCATTGTCACTCCTTCTGACATTTAAAACAACTGAGGATGAGAAATGAGTGATATAACTTGTTAATTTCGTACAGTTTGAACAACTCACTTGTGCTTGTTAATTTCATTGTGCGGTGATTGATGTCGGTTCATACAGTTGTATTCTGAACAGAACGGTTCATACAGTTGTATTCTGAACTCCTGCACTTGTTCATTTCATCATACGTTGATTAACGTCCTTGGATACTATAATATTTTTAAAACATCATTCTGCATTTCATTCTGGCTATATTAATTTCATTGGATACTATAATATTTTTAAAAAGATTCAGTTATTCACCAACTGTTGTGATAAAAAAAAAGTCGATCCCTAGACATTTATGGAATGACAACAGTGACAGCAGCTATTACAGTGAAAAAGACAGTTGTGGATATCAGCACCTACGGGAATCAACAAGCGAGGAATTGTTGAGAAAGTCTTTTCGTCCTGGTTCCATTGACTGACGCGCTGTGAAAATGGGAGCCAATCATTCGCATGCTAATGACCTGCAATCGTGGAACTCTGCGCTGGACAAGAACGTTTCGAGAAAACAAGGACCGGTGGGAATGAAGCAAAATAGTTCTGTACAAGGTACGTATATAGAGTTTGTTTATAACAACACCTCTGGAACACGTTGATTATTAATCAGTGGTTATTCAGGGCTCACCCTGTAGGTAGCCAAAATAGGCAATGGCTCATTTTTGACAAGATTGGCTAAAACTTTTAGTAATTGGCTAACAAAATTGTGTATAAATTAGCCTCTTTTTAAACAGTTTACTGAAAAATGCACCAATTTTTGGAAAATTGGCTAAAAGAAATTATTGTCCAGGATGAGCCCTGGTTATTAGATGTCAAACGCACGGTTATATTGATACTTGGTCACTGAGGAAACTTGTTACCACCACATAGGCTACTCTTCTTCGAATAACAACAAGGGATCGTTTATGTGCACTTTCCCACAGACAGGATTGCATACACCATGGCCTTTGATATACCAGTCGGGGATCACTGGCTAAAACAGGACATAGCCCGGTACATACATGTCTATGTAATATTGTGCATATTAATATTTTTTTACTCTTGTATATGTAATATTGCCCATCAAAGGCTGTGGTATGTGCTATCCTTATTGTGGGAAAGTGCACATAAAAGATGCTTTGTTGTTAGTTGGTAAGAGTAGCCTATGTGGTGGAATCAGGTTTCTTATGTGACCAAGTTAAAATATAACCGTGCGTTTGACATCTTATAACCACTGATTGGTAATCAATGTGTTCGAGTGGTGTCGTTAAACAAACAAATTATATACCTGTATATAATGTCAATCCCCTGACTAAATACATGTTCTTTATACAACTCTATTCAATTCAAGTGTACAAAAACATTAATATGCACAATATTACATATACATCTATGTACCGGGCTATGTCCTGTTTTAGCCAGTGATCCCCGACTGGTATATCAGTTATTTACCAGGTTATTTCTTCCTCAATTCACTAAAACAAATGGTAGAAGAATGACCTAGATTATATCAAACATTTCTCAATGACTGTAGAAATTAATATACACTATTCTTGATTGTTTAAAATCTTTTATAATTAACATAATTATTAACAACCCAGTTCAAAAATGCACAACACGCACCCCACCTCCTTTTGTTTGAATTGTGGAGGGATATACTAACAAGCGGGGTGGAATTTTGAAATGGGAGGGTCATATAATAAGAATATAAAATGTTATAAAAATTAAAAACAAATCTGTAAATTTGTTTAAAACAAGCATACATGTATTAATTTCTAAGTTTTTTTTCCTTCTTTTTGTGTTAATAAGTTTTTTATTTGAACTCCACTTCACCTGCACAAACCTGTAATTTCATATTTTAAATACCTCGGCTCTTTGATGTACGTTTTACAGTTTAGCTCGTATTTCATTATTGATTTCAGTTCAGTAAGGCTAAAACAAACCACTGCGCACATTCTTGTGTTGTCACATGCAGGCTGTCGTACAGTGTACTCAAATAATCTATCCATACCTACATCTAATATGCATGTCAAGGGTATAATCTAGGTCATTCTTCTACCATTTGTTTTAGTGAATTGAGGAAGAAATAACCTGGTAAACAGGATTTTTATAATGTAGATTTTCAAAGTACAAATACACAGTCATGGGTAATATCTTCCAAACGCCTGGTCAACTGCAATTCATTCCGTGGCTTGGCTATACATATTACACGGAATGAATTCCTTTTGACCGGGCTGTCATGTATAAATTAATGGATTAAATTTTTTTTTTTTTCCAAGATTGGTTCTGATAAACATTACTCCTTTGACAAAAAAAAAATGGTATGCATAATTATTGTTGATTGTGTCATTCCAGTTTAAATTGTAATATTTAAATATTATTATTCAAAATAAAAAAACAGTTTTATTTTCTAAAACATAATTTTTTTTGAAAATTGGGAATCAATTTGGAAATTCTCCGTATAGAACATAGACTGGTTATCAACCGCTAATTGTATTGTAGATAAACCCTGATGTCAACTAGCCAACCTGTATGAAAAAATGGCCGCATATTGATCAGGCTTGTTGTATTTAATGCAAGCTGTCAATTGTGTAAAATAAACCATAAAATAAAAATGTTAAAACATCAATTTATTAATTTTTTGGATCCCACTGGGAAGATACAATGTTTTAGAACCTGGTATACCTGGGATACTGTTACGATACTAATTAATATTAAACTTTTTACATTTGCATACAAAGTAAGGTATTATAAAAACTACTTTATTATCAGAATAATCAAAATATTTTATCATTTGTTTCAGGAAAGCCAAGTCCACCTCATGGTGTTCCTATAGCAACAGACATTACCCATAATTCATTGATGTTGTCATGGCAGCCACCGAAATCCACCAACGGCGGAAGCATAATCGCATACACAATTAAAATGCATGTCGTGAAAAATCATCAGTGGTCCACGCTGACTAAAAGTTGCCAGGGTAACGACTATCTGGTGAAAAATCTCGAATCAAATTGTTCCTACCAGTTTCGAGTGAAAGCGGAAAACATTTACGGTCGCAGCAAACCGGGACCGACTTCCGAAATCGTGCAGACGAACAATCTGAATTTTCAAAAACTTTCCAGTCTGTCCACAGAACGTAAGTCGCCGTCTTTAAAAAGACGACACAGTGTCAACATTCACGTGGAGGGACGAGTCGCGAACATTCTGAACCACTCGGACCCGGTTGTACGGACGTCAGTATCGTCGAGCGCTCTGCACGATAAAAGTACTACTTTCCAAAGGGATACGTCGAGGAGTTCTCTTCAGACGACGAGGAAACGTTCGGTGAACAGCATTTTACCCGGCACGAAAACCGATTCTTTAATCCGACTCAAAGATTCCCAATCGAAACAAGGAACGAGTCACAGTTCGGTGAAAAACAGTTCCGAGGACATAACCAGAAGTTGTTCTCATGAGAGTAGTATTGACAAAATTGAAACTGAAAGTAACACCGATGACCAATCGGTGATCAGCGATAATTTTGTGCGGGACGTTAGTTGTCAAAATGGCGATAACGAGACTTCTTGTGATACGGAATCGCGGATACCCGATACATCCGAATCGGGCGATATTAAAATAATTTTATCTCCACGAACGAAAAGTTCCGACCACATGGGTAACGGTCACGTGGATAAATCAGACAACGGTTCGTTCGATGAAAATGTTGTTTTCGGTGGCGAGCACAGCTCTCCTCATGACTTTCGAACTCTACGCAACATGCTAAACTCGTCGGATATTATTATCAAATCTTCGAGATCTCTTCCCGAGATCTCTGAGGTGTATAAAAGTAATGTCACTCATACCCTGAGTACGATAATTGACGAGGAAATGGACGAGGAATCTGTTCAGGTTACGACTTTATAGTGAGATCTCTGAGGTGTATGGAAGCAATGTGACTCAGTCTCATATACTGAGTACAATAATTGACGAAGAATGTTACGACGTTATAGTGAGATCTCTGAGGTGTATAAAAGTAATGTGACTCAGTGTTATATACGCTGGTACTGAGATAATTGACGAAGAATGTTACGACCTTTTATTGTGAGATCTCTGAGGCATATAGAAGCAATATGATTCGGTCTTATACGCCAAGTACAATTATTGACGAAGAATGTTACGACATTTTTAGTGAGATCTCGTTCTCATACGCCGAGTGCAATTATTGAGGAAGAATGTTACGACGTTATAGTGATATATACGTAATTATGGGCTGTTTGTTTGTAAACCATTTATACTTTTGTTCCTTGCGTTACGTCATTTTTCGTCTGTCGGAACTAAATTTAGTGAGAAATTTCGTCGCAGAAATTTGTCAAACATTATTCTCTTGCCACGAGTCAGGTAAAAAAAAAATGGTTATAAAGATTACGGATACGGAATATAAATTTACGTGCCGGTAGCCAATTAAGGTTGAAGCACACTGTCCTGGGTACACAATTCAGGAGGCTGGATGGCCTGTTCTGGACAGAAGATAAAGATTATGTAGTCAGATATATATATATGAGTTTGTCGTATCCAGTTATATAGCAGGTATCCCCACAGTTATCTTAGATGTCTAATGAATACAATAGTTGTCTTTTATGAACTCAATTATTATTATTATTATTTATTCTGTTTCAATTTTGACTTTCTTAAGCGTTTGCTCTCATCTGATAACTGTTTGCACTTATATTTTTTATTGAAAATCATTTGAACTTGATCGATAATTAATTTCTATAAATATTATGGTTAAAGGTCGTGGAACATTTATAATACTTTAGCCTCCTTTCATGTGGAATATTATATTTCAGTACGTTATTTCAGTTACTATTGGCATTTAGGAGCATGAGTTTTAACTGTTCTCTTAACCATTGAACAAGTTCAGTATATTAGTTGGTCGACGGAGAATTTGAATCTGCAACCTGAAAGTAAAGTGGCAGGATTTAAAAATTATATTTAAAAAATAATTTAATATCAAAATTTGCAAACTCCATTTTTTAGTTCTTTATCACTGTTACTATTACTATGGCAGCAGTTGGAATACCCTGACAATTTTTCCTTTTGTTGAATGGTAATATTCACAGAGATGGTTATTTATTGTAACAACAGATCCTGCCACAAATTAATGTGGTATTTAACATGAAGCCTCTGTCCAGACAATAATAATTTTTTTGGAAAATTATTGTTTTAAAACCAAGATTGTAGACATTTCGAGTCCAGAAGGTGTTTAATTTCCCTCTCACATTTCAGGCCTGCCCTCCCATCAAATTACTTTCTGTGGCCATCTATGGTAGATGTAATGTTGAAAGATGTAACGTTACAAATACCACAAATACCGGTATATTTAAATGCCAATAACAATGAAATGTATTTCCATCTCTAACTATGGTAACAAATAGGATTACACTGAAATCTTTTATTCACAGCAACAGTGATAAAAAAAGTGTTACATTATTTCTATTTTAACAAACAAAATTGGTTGAAAAACGTATTTGTAATAGTGTGACAATATATTTCTGGCATATCAGATTATCAAATTAATAATTACTTATTAAGATACTAGTAACCATTTTTGTTCTGTAACAGTATCAGCACTTTGCTATTGCTCAATTTTGTTTAAATGTAATAAAATATTTCCTCATGTTTTGTGTGAAAAATTAACAACCATTTTTGTTCACAAACATTCTTAACATGCCTATTATAAAAAAAAATTATTTCACTTTTATGTGTGAACCGTGTTAAGTGCAGTAATACCGTAGATCCATTAATTGTTGTACCTAAAATGTCATACGTGACAGAGTATAATATGGAGAATTACGGTAATAATTTCTGTTGCTGTATGTTAGATCTGTATTGTATTGAACTAGCTTTAAACCTGATTGGTCAGATTTTACCCAGAGTACTAGACAAAGAATTTTACATCTATTCATGATTGAATTTTTTTTTACCTGACTCCTCCATTATGTTTGTTGCTTAGATCTCCAATATGTTACCAAGTAGCTTTAACATGCTCAAGACAAATATATTTACTAATCTCTCATTTGATTGGTCCAATTTTATGTAAACTTCACACCGATTGGTTGAATTTAAATATATTTTGCTCAATGAGATGTCGCCATTTTTCTTTAATCCAAATGTATCTTAATGTTTGACAGGAATTTAATAAACTCATTTGATTGGTCCAATATTACGAAATCTACGCACCAATTGGTTGAATTTAAATATGGTTAAATTTTATTATGACAGTTTATTGTCATATTTGTCTGTGCCTTAAGAACTTCAAAGAAGAACCATATCATATAATTATATAATTTACATACATGTATGTTTTTAGAATTTGTAGTTTATATTTTACCATATTTATTTTATGTTGTATATTTATATCAGCTGCTTATTTATATTTAACCATGAAACTTCTAGAACATACAAGTTAAAGCCCAAATGAAAATAGGTAGCTTTAATAATATATATTGAGGATATTACAGTGTATGTTGAACCTTAAGATAATTATGTTCGATTCTTTTGGTAAATCCTGCACTTTTTCTATCAATAATCCTAGTGTTTCGTTTGGTGTTAATCCCGTCACCCCTACACAATCACTTTAGACTAACCCAGATCATTATACTTATTACATAGTCGATTATGGATGTTTAGGGGTGAAAATTGTTAAATTCTATTCATGTGACATTTGTATTATTAATAGTAATAATTAAGTTTTTTTTAAAATTATGTATCACATGATTTTGGAACCCAATAAAATCTGTTTAAAACAAAAAAATATAATAGAATTTTTTTCTAAATTTTTCAAGGTTTTCAGGAGATAATTTTTGGTTGATTTTGATTGGTAGAAAATGTGCATATTATCAAAGGGGTACAAGGATAGAAAGTAAAGAAGAGTATTATGTATACATGTAGATAATGGAAGAGATCTGTGGTAATAAGATAAAGTTGTTGGAGAAGATAAAATAAAGTCTAGTTTAACAGAAACATCACGTTTTCTTTGTTTGTTACACGGGGTGGGACGTACAGTGGTGGCCTCAACCAAACGGTCACCTAGGCTTCGGCAGATCGCCAAAACCTCCTAGTCTGATGTCTGGCTGGACGACCCTCGGACTATACCTAGAGATATATCCCAACCTGACATCCATACCAGGCCAGTAGCCAGGATTGTGAGGGGGTGTTGTTTAGGCTTATGGAGACAGCGATGTTAATTACTGCCCGTGCCTAGGCACCTAACCATGCCTAGGCGACTGTTTGGTTGAGGCCAGCCAGCGAT
>JAULBR010113198.1:0-10106 GCA_032355825.1 Melanodrymia aurantiaca
TGTTGGGGTACATAGACCACAACAGCACGGGGGATGTATATATAATACAGAGGCTATATATTTAATATATAACCTATGCGTCCCCTCAACTGTTGGGGTACATAGACCACAACAGCACGAGGGATGTATATATAATACAAAGGCTATATGTTCAATATATATAAGCTATACCTCCCCTCAACTGTTGGGGTACATAGACCACAACAGCAGGAGGGATGTACATGTATATATAATACAAAGGCTATATCATTATTATACTATATGTTCACAACAGCTGGGGGGATGTATATATACTACAAAGTATGTATAATACATTGTACTATTCGTTTTATTATGGTTAGACACGTGTCGTTATTTCCATTTTAATCAATAAATGGTAATGATAGTAAAATGGCACTCATAAGTTATTTTAATACAGAAAACGTTTACATTACGGGCCTTTACTAACACAACTTACACAGCCTGAGCCGATATGTAGTTGAGATCTAAAAATAGTAAATGGGCGGGGCCAAATGTTCCAAAAAATGATGCAACTTCCGCTACCTCCCTGGTGCTGTTGGGATAATCCTCTACCCCTGACAACGTGTCCCGCGAGTAGACCTAGTCAATTTCGAACTCGGCTTGCAGTCCGAGAAATCGGTGCCATTCGTCACGTAGGCTATGTACAACACTGTCGACATAACAGTAGTATCGTACGGTAGTTATTAAACTGATGAAACATACATCTATATTGATTATCATATTATGTTACATATAGGGACCTACGTCTACGTGTAGCATAATTAAGGTGTTATATAAGTTGTAAATCAATCCAACACACAGAAAAAAGCAGTTGTTGAATAAGTGAAATGTACGAGTGGATAATTAGTGAGAAAAGAAACCGAGTTCTTATTAGACATTAGGCCCTATATTTATAGTTACAATTATATGTAACCACTATATTTATAGTTACAATTATATGTAACCTTCGACTTTCTTTCATAACGTCTATGAACAAGTTCAACACAACATAAAATTCTGGGCGACATTATTGTATCTAATAAGACATGTCAACAACTTATTTCTATATAAAACAACACAATTTACTTGTCATAAAATTATGTTTGATGTCAATGGACAATTAGACATTAAATATTGACAGTAAAGTATGTTTTTCATTTAATAACGTCGTCGTTGTTGTGTTTACAATTATTATTGAGATGTATTTATAATTTTAATAAAGGTTATGACCACCATTGGCTGGCATCTATACTTGTTTGACAACGGCGCCTCATTGAAGTCACCAGACGAATGAAAAATACCCGTGGAATGCCATTGTGCTAACGTCAAGGATTGATTTTTCAGATTACGTAAACGTCGAAAGCATCATTTCATCCTATACCGGTAGACCCTGTTCTGTAGGGGAAATATCTGATGAAACGGTTGGTCATGGCGATACGTTGTTATTGTGTCAGCGTTGTCCTCGGTAAAATCATATAATTATATTATATTGTATGCCATCAACGTGCTTGCAGGAATGGAAGAACATGAGGAGCAAGAATCGTATCCCTATAGGCTACCTTGCAGCGGTTGGATCCGATGTCCATTGATAACCACTACAGCCCCGCGTTCAATAGCGCGGGCGTTCTGCTACTGAGGCAAAACGTTTTGACACCGGAATTTGCATCTACATTGAATGAATGTGATGAGTCATCATGAGATAGTACACGATCTGTACCAGTCACATAGTTCCAGAGCGCTCGCGTTATTGAACGTAAGGCTGTATTTGCACGTTCAACGGTCAAACGAGAACAACACACGTGCAGTAGTACAGATGCTGATAGAGTAAATGAATTATCAATAGTAATGTAAAAGTAGCGTTATAGGCCTATATTATAATAATTATGTTTTTTTGTTTTTTTTAAATATAAGCAGCAGATTATACTATAGCTGAATATTTAATATATTTAATGTTAGTATAATATTTTGATTTAATACAATCTAAACGACAAAACATTGACATGGTCAAATGCGTATCTCTGCATAAGGCAGAGCCAAACATTTAATGATACGTGGGGTCTACATTTATATTTGTTTTCCGATTGCAAACTTACTAACTGTAGTTTTATAGTGAATGCAATGTGTAATACAGTGACTACAAATCCAACCCAAATAATGTTTACAATAAGCTATCAACGAATAAACACAAACACGATATTTATTCGACACCATTCCTTTGGAACCAGCCGTATTATTGATCCTTAGATTTATTACTCTTATACCCTCCATTAAAATGCTACACAATCTCTCCCCTGTCTGGCACATGGCAGTTTTAATATTTACTTCTTTTCTTTATTTCCCTTTTATTAAACTGCACAGACCGTAATACAATTACCACGAGATATAAATCAACCCCGCTGATTTATCGTGTGGAATCAAGAAAATATATCGGCAATATTAATTAAAAAATAGTATACTGCGAGTCCGTTACTATATTTTGGCCAGATACAAGTAACTATTTTCAAGAGATCGAACAATAGCTTCTTCAGGTAGCGTTGTTCTCTTGGGGACCTCGACTATAAGCGAAGCCTGTCAAATCATACGATGCCATTGTTTATTTTGGAAGTACTAGCTGGCGTATTGCGTATATTACTAACGCAAACAACACATACCAGGGTGAAAGCAATCCAATTTGAATGCTTGAGTGAGTGCTAGAGAAGTAAATAATTTTATATTCATTAAACAGTTCGGTCAAGCAGAAACGACTTACAATGCCATTCAAAATTAGATCACCCGCAGAGAAATATCTTCAATTGGTGACTTTCTTTCCATATTGGTGTTTGTTTAATGAATCTCAGGTGAACACGGTTCGTCACGTCCGTTCGTTGTCTGACGCACGGGCATATTATAATCCCGCGTGTATTATTGTCGTAAAATATGTACGTGTCTGTATCCAAGTCAGATTCAAGCACGCTGTCCTAGGGATGCAATTCTGCTTTTTTGGACTATCCAGGATAAAAGTTAAAGTTAGTGTTTCTGATACTGGATGTATTAGTTCACCGAGTGCAGTATAAATGCATTTAATTATACATGTACTATGTATTTAAAACATTATTTATGTTAATATGACAGTTTATTTCATCGCATTTAAAAACAAATCAATTGTAGACATTAATTTATTAAATGATTTTATATACAAAAAGCAGTATGTTATTAATATCAAACTTTTCTTTATCATTATTACGAATATCATAATCTGAACGAATTGTTTCTGGGTTGTTTTCGCTATCAGAGCCAAATCCCCGTGACAGATTCTGTTCAAAGATTCGTCCAAGTATTTAGGGCGCACTACGAGGCCTACTCACAGTCAGAAACAGACACCTTGCCTTCAATATCAGGTCAGAAAAAATAAAGACGCAGTAATAAAGCTTCTTATAAGCCTACACAATGCTACGGACGCGAATATAATAAACAAGATATTAACAATCTGATTAACCTCACAATAACTGTTCGCAGAGTGGATAGTCTGGTGATTCTCAAACTAATTGCTAGAAGAACTGATCTGAGCGTTTAGTGATCTTCTTGAGCCCCACATCAACCTGTCATTATACGATCAGAAGAAAAAACCCATCTCAGTTTTAGTGGATGATTTATACGTTTGTAATCTGTTGGTGGTGAAGTGCATTGCCTGTTGTCCGAGACGACGTGGCTGTTGTCGTCTGCTTGTGGCGTCCTTGGGGATTAGCGATTCCAAGTTATCCAATAGTGCGTGCTGTCTGTCCACCCGGGGTGTTCTTCAATCAGTTTGTGTTTGATCACCAAACAGTAGGAACAGAACGAATCCTCGATGGCGACGTTCTAAGTTGTTTACTGGTCTCATTTATCATTACCTTGTAAAAGGAAAGTATAATTGTTATTTTCTGACCATGATTGAAAAGGAAGGATATACTTAGAAGGAAAATACTATTTTGAACCGCAGTATTTCTTTTGCATGACGGATGATGTAATTGTGATTGATCTCCAACATTCGTTTTACTGCGATATGTTTTATTCATGTCCTGTTTAAGCGCATTATTCTGTATACATGATAAACCCTATAAGCTGGTTATTTCTTGTTATATACCAAAACGCATACAGCTGGATGACACTGAAATGAAAATTTCTTAGTCCAACACTCAACTATTTTGAATATTGTGAAAATTACAAAACCAAAACGATGAGCACCCCTGGTTCCAGTTGTGGCGGGAAATACACGCAAGGCGTCTGGTTAAGCAAATGTGAGGGCGGCAAGGCTGAACGACTACACAAATGGTCGGACACGAAGAAAGATAAGACCATGGATGAGTTGGAAAGACGAGAACACTTGAAACTTGTCAAACTGAACGTGCAGCAACTGGAAGTGAGAGAAGAACTGGCGTCACTACAAAGAAGTAAAAACAAAGCATTGCAAACGAATCTGCAGCGCGGACCTCACAGAGACGGAAGTATAAAGACGTCAAAGTCAGAATCTAATCTCGCTTCTCTCAAGGCAATGCCTAAAAGTGCCTCTTTCGAGATTTCAGTAATGCCAAAAACTGTTCAGTCCAACGTTACACAAATTAAGAAATCATCGCGGTAGAGATATAGAGAGGTAAGCGAAGTGGAAAATGAGAACAAAAGTATTACGCTAAAGATAGAGAGGAAAGCAAAGTGAAAAAATGTTAACAAAGTATTATGCTAAAGATAGAGAGAAGAAAGCAAAGTGAAAAATGTGAACAAAGTATTATGCTAAAGATAGAGAGAAGAAAGCAAAGTGAAAAAAAATATGAATAAAAGTATTACGCTAGAGATAGAGAGAAAAAGCAAAGTGAAAAAAATTGGAACAAAAGTATTACGCTAGAGATAGGAGGAAATCAAAGTGCAAAAATGTGAACAAAGTATTATTTTTGTTGTCTATATAGTGGTTTCGAAGATTCAAAAGAAAAGGGAATCTATGGAGAGGTTAATCTCGAAGCTATAAAATGAGAAACATGTATACATTTAGCGTGCTTCTTTCACCTGTCCTGGACCAAGTATACTATGTGTATGAACGAGAAAACAGGACTCGGATATACCATTTTTAATGTACGAGTTTGTAAAGTCGCATTAAACAAAACAAGGAGTGTATTATTTTATTTATTACGCACCTATTATATTAGTGATTGAATAATTATAATGTCTCACATATTAACAATGTACATATTCTTGGCATCATAGTTGTAGGCTATAGAGCGAACGAATAATATCAGCTGAAGTGGCTCTTGAAACACTATAATTATGCAGTATAAACATTAAATAATCAAATGTGAACTTGTTTTCAACGAAACATCCTTTTCTTATAGTAGTAATGTGTATTGTACATTTATGATCAATGGCGCAGCCCTGGGATATTGATCTGATGAATCCACGTCGAGTTTCTACGCCAAAAGGAAAAATATACGTAAGCTACTACATGTCTGCGTTGGCGTGTTCGTAAATATAATATTATTTGGTATTAGGAAAAACAGGTGCTTTAATTTCAGGTTTGGGTTTTTATAGAAATGTATTTTTATTTTGTTTCTGATGTCTGTAATGTATACAGGTATCTGTGTCTATTTCGCCATCTCAACAACACGAAGACACATAGTCTATGATTATTAATCAATGTGCTCGTTAAACAATAATTATAACAGTTATTATCGACGCAAACAGTGGCAAAGATAATCACGCAGAAATTAGCGATGCTTAACTTTTGTAGAGGTGTATACTTTATATTATTGATTGATGTATGTACTTATTATGGAGAGTACTTACATGGGGAAAAGGTTATGTCTCTTATGTATGGAATATGATCCTGTCAATTATCGCAGATAAAAGAAAAGTACAGAAACACGAAAAGGCTCTATTTACGTACGGTAATGTAATATTCAAAACGGACTTTGTACATATTAAACCACATACCGTGGGGTCACAAACAGTGCCTTTACAATAGATATTTATCAGCATCACATAATTGAATAGTTTAGGATCATTCCGTTGGAAGTGGATAATGTGATAGTTTAAGATCCTTGTCATAAGATAAGTCCAGAGACATCAAGACTACTTAATTCCTAAAATATTTCAAGGGTGGATACCCGGTAACTGAATTTTAATAGGGGTTACGAATGATTTTGGTTTAAAAAATAATGTGTGTGACAAACATGCACAAATTCTCTCTTGTCCCGATATTACGGTTTACAACCCTGATATCTCGGCTTTTTCGATGACAGCGGCCTGTGTAGGCCCTATGAATTAATGAAAACTGCGCCAATTATCTATATGAAGGTTTGGGACTGGTGGACATTTTTATACATATTTGTACAAGAATAATAAAAATTTTAATTAATTTAAAAAATTTAAATAAAGAATGAATCGTTTAGGGCATAATTTATACCTTGGTCGAAAACAGGGAATTGTCAACTGTTTTGATGAGGTTTTAAAGTTTGTATCTCGAACCAGTGAATATTTACGTATTACGTTTGTGCTTCAAAACATTACAAGTAGTAGTTATAGAAAATAAATAGTTGCATAATTCAAAACCCACCTAACATTAGCGAAACTCGTTCCTAACTCTAATGTTTTATACAAGAGGATTCACCTGTAATGGTCATCAGTTTCAATAGTAACATACTTCCAATCCTTTTCAATGGCAGAACATATTCACGACATGCCACACGCATATACTATATAATATCCTCTGTCACTCAGGAGCCACCCGTCGTATATATGTCATGTTCCAAGCCATCGTTGTGAGCACGTGCGTTATGGCCATCGCATTGTTCATTAATAGATGGTTCTTTATTGGAATTCAGGAAGTGGCTAATGTCATTCATCGACTCTAACTGGTCCGCTGAGGAAGATCAATTTCAGTTGATCTAATTAATCTAGGAAATTTATTAGTTTCAGAAATCATAGCCATTGCTACGTTCTAGAAGATCCAGTAATATTATACAAGGTGAACCAAATTTAATTCAAAATAGCACACGGACCCACCGATTCAAAGAGAAACAAAGGAAAAAGAAATTAGTAAAAATAATTACTTGATAAAAAAATAGAGACGGGTAAATGACATTTACAGGGAGCTGAACTCCCTATAGTTCCGATCCTTAATTTTTGTCCATGTTCTCCCTTGTCTCCATGCCATATGCAAGCATATTACTTATTTATATACGGTCGAATTAACATCAGTGTTCAAAACATACTACCGATACCCTTCATACGTCCTTGCTAAGGTTGGTTAGGAGTACGACTAGCTTTTGACGTAAATATGGAAATTTACGCTTGTGCAAGTTCAACAGTATTATAACATGGTTCGTGTTGCAAACCTAATTTTCTTAGATTGCTTTACAACTACCGTACACTTAGTAGCGTGTTCCAACTGCTTCAAGTTACAAGCCCTTGGGGACAAGAGCAGAACGTTTGAAGTTTTTCTTTTATTTATTTAGTGAACATATCGCGTGTCAAATTTATCATGTACATTAGTCGATAGAATATGAAGAAAGAGATTAAATGTACGCCTATTACTATCCAACTGTCTTGAATAATGTCTTGTCATATTACGATTTTTTTTCGAATTTTCTTTCAAGTACGTGTATTTGAATTTCATGGGGTTTTGAACAATTCAAGGGTTTCAAAATAGTACAACATTTTATTTTCTGGTGTTTTTTAAATGTTGGCAATTTGACTATTTGTGCGTTATTTGTTATATATATACATGTACATTAACTGTAGTACTGTATATAGTTACTCATTAAAATTATTCAATATGTCAGACCGGAGATATCTATACTTTGTTTTCATTTGTTCTGTCAACTACATTTGTATTGATTATTATTTTATTGATTATACTCATATAGATGGAAGATAATTTAATATGAAAACTTACTATAAATATAGTTAAAGATGTAGCTCGTATACAAATATAGCCCCCGATTGAAGTGCTATTTAAAAGCTGTCGTCCCATTATGCATAATTCTCAGTTGATCGAAGTTTGTTACATCCTGGCATTTTATGATTTAATTGGTATGATTTGTAATCGTAGTACCGGCTTCAACACTAATGAGTAAGGCTCAATGGGAAGGTGTACTACCACATACACCGACCAGTGTCTGCAACGTAACAAAGCCCGTGGCAAAAGGAATATAAAAAATCCCTAGCTTCTTATTAAATACAATGTAGAAGTAACAGCCATGGTATAACACCAACGTCTGAACAGGCGTTCTGGGCAGCTAGTCTGCGTGGCCATGACAGACGTGCTTGAACCTTAATTTGATATATGAACGTAAATAAGTTACAACTAACTAGTATAAAATATATGTAAATATATTTAAAGCAATGCAATGCATGTTATTTAGTGATGACTATATTGGCTCATGTTTTCTTTGACATTGAGGGAATACAATACATGAAAAGTCCATTTGCAAAACGATCAATGTCATATTTTTCTAAATATTTAACAGTGAATCTGATTAGAATATCTAATGTTGTTAAAACCAAAACTGAAGTTACAGCCACTGACAATGTTAACATTCAATAACAATATAATATCATGAATGTTGTGTTAAATCTAACCACTAATGATATTGACAATGGACAAATGATCACGGTCCAGGGTCTATAAATGTTGGACTAGTCATAATTCTATTTATATCAGCGTGATGTTACTGAAAGTACAGTATATAAGATGTCATTACTTATCATTTTGTTTGGTTACAAAGATATATATATATACCGCATTCGTTTATTAACATCCGGGCAATGTTAATAAATCATGTTTTCTCAAATTTGCTTTTGTTGGACTCTGATCGTTATGCAAACGAGGTCTTCACCTGTTCACATGTATTTGGAAAAAAGAGGCCCACACAATATTGACATGTTACCCTTTTTTCGACGTTAGTGGCATGCTGTTTGTTAATTGATAAACAAAAAACAAAGACAAGCCAGGCAGTGTCATGACCACATGTCATTAAAAGAATCTAGAGGCGTGTTCCGAGAAGAGATCTATATCGCGAAATCTCGCGTGTAATTTAACTGGTACCAATCATGTTCTATCATATCACATTCATTTAATATTTGGTACAAAAACCAGTCCAGCGAGTACTAGCGATTTGTTTGTTCTCTGCACAAGGGTATCTTTATACTTCAAATAATTATTTTCATCGATTCGTTTCGCCAAAGGGAGCTAACTTGGTTCAACTTGTTTGAGTAAAATCATTGGAGTTAAGTTTCACGTTTTCAGATTGGTGGTCCGTGTCAAAGGAATAAGAAAAAGCGCAATAAAACTATGTGTTTTATAAAAGTCTGGTTTGAACTATGATTCCTATAGGTATGCAGGTCCTATAACATTTTACATTGTGTCGGACCTATTATATTCCTACGGACTTCTATTCCACCGGGATGCGATGACAACAAGACCGTATACGTAAGGCGAGTTCCTCAAGAGGATCTAACGGACTCAGAGTCAGGTGATCTTCCGTCATAAGAATTAATCCGACCATTCAGAGACAAGGTCGGACTACTTTTCATGTAAATACATCATTCCGCAGCTGATCAATCTTTTATGTTAGGATTAGAAGAGGAGGGTGGAGATCAAACGCAATCCTAATTTTTGTGAGGATTGTAAAACACATTGCCATGGCATTTGTGTACGATCTCTATCGATTCTAAGCCCAGACCAGCCCTTAGGACTTGTAGGTAATATCTCATTTTATGGATCGGGTTATGCGCTTCCTTCCGTAAAATTTTAGTTTATTATATATGGTGTTACGATGTCACCGGATTTGCTTTGATTTCTAACGGATTTGCGTTCCTTTTATACAGGTGTAAAGGGAATAGAAGTCTGGCACGAATGTGAGCTCGGTAACATCACAACAAAATGGATTAAATAATAAATTGAATCTGTACGGAATGAAACAAATACTCGGTTCCATAAAACGAGTTATTACCTACAAGTTTTATTTATGTAAGTTTAGTCTGAATCCTATGTAATATATATACATGTACAGTCGAACTTGGTCTAACGGGCACCTTCTCAGAACGGCCACCTGCTCATAACGGCCACTCTGAAACCCCCCGAACGCACTTCCTTCTTT